>JACXGK010001581.1:0-19266 GCA_016801125.1 Novumbra hubbsi | reverse complement strand
CGACTTGAACGGCGTGGACATTCTCTCTTTTGCAACCCGGGGGGGGGAAACTTTTGATTCCTACAGTGCTCTATTGGAGAATATTTCGCACCACTGTGGCTTTTGCCATCGCAACGCGATATCCGAGATCCTGCATCGGTTACCTATAGCTGCGATGCCATCTGCTCTACCTCATCACAATGCCGTTCCCAGCGGACCACCCCTACACCTTCCTAGGGAGTACTCCGGACGCGCGGCGGACTGTCAGGGGTTCCTGCTGCAGCTTGAACTGGCCTTCTCCACACGCGCTCCACCCCCATCAGAGCGTGAGAAGGTTTTGTCGCTGATCGCCTGCCTCACGGACTGTGCCTTGGCCTGGGAAAACGCCGTATGGAGGAGCTTGGGCCCGGAACTGGACGATTATCCGCAAGTTCCGGGCAGTCTTCGACCATCCTCCCAGGGTCGAGGGGCTGGGGAGCGTCTGTTCCTCTTATGGCAGCAGGGTCGTAGTGTTCAGGAGTTCCCCTCTGAGTTTCGGACCCTCGGAGAGGAGCCGGGTGGGTGGTGAGATGCCTTTGTCTGCATTCTCGACGCGGGGGTACGCCAAGAGCTTGCGTGCCGCAATGCCACTGCATCACTGGACGAGCTCATCACCATGGCCACTCAGCTAGACAACATCCTTCAGAGCCGGGGACAGCGTCGTGGAACCGTTGCTTGTCACACGGTCGATTATGAGGCCATGGATGTGGGCTCAACAGCAGGAGCCCGATCACCACGAAGGGGTCCGGGCGAGGTCAGAGCAAACGAGGTACCCCTACACTTACACAGGTGAGACGATCTTTTGTTCCGTGGGGGCCGTCTGGTGACCATCTCCAAATTCCAATAACTTTTTCGCAATATCTCGCCCTACACCAGTGTCTCGCTTTGGTCGATTCCGGGGCAACAGGCAACTACATCGATGCCGGGTTGGCCAGTCGGTTTAACACACCCCTGGTTCCTGTCTCGCCTCCCATCCCTATTCGGCTGTTGGATACGCGCCCGTAGGGTATGGGTATGGTGAGCCAGGTTACCAGGCCCTTACGCATGCAGTGTGGTCATCACAAGTCCATTTCTCTCTACGTCATCGACGCCCCTAACTTCCCTGTCATTTTGGGTCTCCCTTGATTCGCGCTGCATGACCCGTTTTGGTCACGGAGGGTTCTCACGGGATGGTCACGGGGGTGTCAGGGTAGGTGCTTGGGCACGTCTATTTGTACCACTACAGTGGAAAACTCAACCACTCCCTCCGCTGTGCGTATTCCCTCAGAATACCAGGACCTGGCCATTCTCTTGTCAGGGTTCCGCCCTGACCCTGCCCGGCTCCGGTCCTAGCGCACCCTCTAGTGGCCCTGGAGTGCTACTTTATACACCAGTCACCAAGCACTCAGTCACTAACCACCCTCACCTGTTCCCCATAAGCACCACAGCCCCGCTCATCACTGCCAGTTCAAACCAAGTACTACGTTTCACGGTACCTGCTAAGTTTTTTGGCTCCTGCATTACGCAGTTCATTATTTCGCTTTTCTACTGTGCTCGTTTCGTCTGAGTACTTTTCAGCTCGTTATATCCGAGCCCTCAGCGTCCTCCGCTCATCCCTACAGACTCCATCACGCTCGTTATATCCAAGCCCCCTTCTACACACCCCTCGATGACCTCTTATGTTATTAGGGTTATATTCGGCCTTCCACTTCACCTGCCTCCTCCAGTTTCTTCTTCGTGAAAAAGCGAGATGAGGGTTTGCGGCCATGCATTGACTACAGGGCGCTGAATGATGTCATGGTGAGGTTCACCTACCCGCTGACGCTCATCGGTCCGCTCACGGAGACAATGCATGGGGCTCGCTTATTCACTAAGTAGGTCTTACGGAGTGCCTACAATTTGGTGCGTATCCGGAGAGAGGATGAGTGGAAGACAGCGTTTAGTACAACTTCCGGGCATTATGAGTATCTTGTGATACTTGACATGCGAAGCCACGGCGTGGTGGTGTATATCGATGACATCTTGATATACTCTGTGACGCGGGCCGAACATGTTGCCACTGTTCGCAAGGTATTGACGGCTGGTGGCACACAACCTGTTTGTCAAACTGGAAAAATGCTAATTCTTCCAGTCATCTGTTTCCTTCCTAGGTTATCGCATTACACCTGGTGGAGTGGAGATGGAGGGGTCACGCGCCGACGACGTGCGTGATTGGCCTACTCCAACCTCCGGTAAGGATTTCCAAAGGTTTGCCAACTATTATCGTAGGTTTATCCGAGGCTATGGCAAGGTGGCGGCTCTGATCACCTCCCTGTTGAAGGGCGCGCTGACCCGGTTGCGTTGGACGCCGGAGGCGGAGCGAGCTTTCAGCTCCCTGAAGACCTTGTTCTCCTCGGCACTGGTGTTGGTGCACCCCGATCCAGAACTACCGTTTGTAATAGAGGTGGATGCCTCCGAGGTAGGTGTGGGGGCTGTGCTCTCTCAGCGCTCGGGGGTGCCACCTAAGCTCCCCTGTGCCTTCTTATCCAAGAAGCTCAGTGCGGCAGAGCAGAACTACGATGTGGGGAATCGCGAGCTGCTTGCTGTAGTTAAAGCCTTGTCAGTTTGGAGGCATTGGCAAGTATAGGTTCTCGAAGGCCTGTAGTTTGCCTTGCCCGGACTCCCGACGGCCCTGCAGACCGCGGAAGTTCTATTCTCTCACGTCTTCCGGCACTATGGGGTCCCAAAGGATATAGTGTCTGATCGGGGCCCCCAATTCACATCCAGGGTCTGGAGGGCTTTCATAAAGAAGTTTGGGTTCTCAGTCAGTCTGACCTCCGGGTTCCACCCTAAGTCCAATATTCAGGTGGAACAGGTCAACCAGGAAGTGGGTAGGTACCTGCGAGCGTATTGCATGGACCAACTTGCGCGGTGGGCCAATTTCCTGCCGTGGGCCGAGTACGCCCAGAATTCCCTCCGGAGCTCCTCCACCAACCTCACCCCGTTCCAGTGCGTCCTCGGTTACCAGCCTCCGCTTGGACCCTGGGATGCGGAGCCTTTCGAGGTACCGGCGGTAGAGGACTGGTTCCGGAGGGCGGACGCCACCTGGCGGGCGGCCCACGTGCACCTCGCCAGGGCGGCCCGGTGGCACAAAGCCGCCGCTGACCGTCGCCACTCTGCCGCTCCGGAATATGCCCCGGACGACCGTGTCTGGTTGTCCACGCGGAACCTGCCGCTTCGGTTGCTCTGCCGGAAGAGTTAATGTCCGCTAAGAGTTAGGAGGAGGATGGGAATCACCACTGATGACACACAATGAAGTCAAGCCAGTCAAGAGAGCCACGGCATTTTACTCAACGGAGCTGAAACAGGTTACGCACCGTATTAGCTGGAATCGTGCTGGAACCGTGCTGGACACGTTCAAAAAGTAAATATCTCAGTTAGAATATTGACTGTAGGCATTGGTCAGCAGAATTGAAATAGGCCTAACTGATCCTTTTATTGATGTGACTGAAAGGAGGAAATTGAAACCCACATAGAAAATCCCTGCATCCTACTGTGCTCTTTATCAAGTGTGAAAAGGTGTGTCAACTTTTTTATTACAATCATCTGAAACCAACTAATTATTTTGATGCTTTTTTTATGTTTAATTTTTTTATGTTTTACTTTTTCTCCATGAGGGGCATGTGCCCGTGTTTAGTGCCCAGTGCTTTTTTGTTACCAGTGGCTAAATTGAACTGAACATTTTTACTGCTTTTTAAAGAAATTAACCATTGATTACATTTCTCTTAACTTATAGACTACTTGGCTACGTGTCATTCTACTGATTTTTTTTATTTTTATTTCTACAGAATAATGAAATGGACACACTGACCCAAACCATTTATTTTGGGAAGCTTATACACTGGTTAACAAATTCTTCATGTATCCTTTAATGATCTACTCGCAATTTGTCCTACTGAACAAATCATCAAATACTTCAAATTGATTGAGATCGTATGTAAAACAACTGATCAGCTCTGTATAAAGCAATCAATTAAAAGAAACACTTCCCTATAATTAAATACTTGGGAGAATATGCTGCGTAATTGTCTTTACCTGTTTAATCGGTGTTGAACACAGCTTGTACATTCTAAAGTCCCATGTTCAACTCATTTTCTAAACATCAAAGCATCTTGGAATGATGAAGATTAAGTAGACTTTTCTAGGGTGGCCCACAAAGAGTACAGATGAATCCATGACCTATGGCAAATCGGCAGTTGGTGCATGGAATTATAGAGGGGTGCCGGTTTTGCCCATAGAAAGGTGTGGCAAGATCATTGATAACTACACTGCTCAAAACAATGAAGAGAACACTTAAATCACACTTCGGGTCTCTGTGAAGAAAATACATTAAAGTTCAAAATCTTTACTCTACCTTTTTACCTCTGACGATGGGTGTGAGGATTTCATCCCGGTATCGTTGGTTAGCACGTGGAGGTCTGTATGACACAAGGATATGCATCCCTAGACCATCACTGACCGCCCGTCAGCCCAACCAGTCATGCGTTTTGGCAGTGAGGTTCCAGATAAAAGACATTTGTGGCCACCACGTGCAAAACAATACCTTTTTGGGGTTGTCTTGCTGTTACCTCACCAGCGCACCTGTTGTCACTTTCATTTTGTTCATTAGCTTTTGATTCCTAAATGGACAAATTGATATCCCTGAAGTGTAATTAACTTGGTGAGCAGTGTACACTAAACCATTGACGGTTTCGATCTAAAGCCAACAGAAAATGTATAGAAAATTTGACACGTTTCCTCAAAACACTGCCCTTGTCAGGAGCACATCTATTACACACTACAGATAATGTACAAAAATGTGGGAAGTAGGCTGCATGATCTGCAATTACACAAGCTGTTGAATATGTTTACTTGTGCCAAGTGTTTTAGTTTTTCTTCAACGGAAGGAACGTATAATGTATTTAATCTACTACTCAAATGTGCTACCAGATTTCATAGCAGCGGGATTATGAACTGATACACAAGTCTTGATAGAATTATTTTATTATTTTACTGTTTTAAATTGTCACACAATTTTGGCCACCGACATAATGTTATTTGTGTTGGCCATACCAATACCTCAGCTTTGCAGACTTTTATGAGTCTGACTTTAAAAGTTAGTTGACTAATGAGCCACTGCTATTAAACTATGCATTCCATTGCAAGTTCAAGGCTACAACACAACTGTAAAGTGTCTGGGGTACTTGAGGAGAGGTTTGCAAGCCTCTTATGGAGGGAATCATAATGCACAGAAGGTTAGACCTGAGGATAAATCAGAACCCCTACATTTCTATCATCAACCACTTTGATGGCACCTGCAGGTCCCAGTTGATCATGTACTACATCTACTATTGATTATAGAAAATAATCACAAGGCACTTGAATAAGCAAAATAGAGTAAAACATCTATGATGGGTCTTGACTAGAACTTTCTTCCAGAGCCTTTGGCCTCAAACAGAGTGGTACTTGTTTGTTTTTCCATGTGCTTCTGCACTGTCAAACCACATGATATATGAAACATTTCAGAAATGGCAGGGTTTAAGCTTCCAAATAATATTATTGTCTGACTAATACGGTGCATACATGGGGTGTCTAAGTGGAGTGCTCATGATTGGACAGCTTTTTGGTTCGCACATGGCCAAAAGCGTGGAGAAGTGGATAACCAGATGTAATACCCAGATAAGTCCACATGAGGGAGACATATCATAGGTAATTTTATTTTACATGTAGCATCCCATATTCTTGGTCGTGCAAACTGCAACGTGTTTGACTGTTAGTCCGACAGCTTCCAATACTTTTGTTATGGAAATTCAATGTGTCAAAATGAATGTTCCCCTTAAAGTTATTTGGGGGGAAATGGCAATGAGTATCAGACGTCAAAATGGTCCATGTCATTTACAAACTTGCACATTTCGTGTAACCCACAGATACTCATTTGTGTACATTAAAAAACTGAAGAAATGGGATCCAAATTTCTGTTTTTGATTTATACAATCTATTAATCCCAACTAGCCTATAATCAATTTACCTATCCTTTGTTGCTGCGGAGAGATGTAATCCAATAAAGTCCTACTATCCTTGGGGCTTCCTTCCATGAGGTGACCTGGGTTAGTAAAGACCGTAATATAAGTAAAAAGTAGTAGTATAGTAAAAAATAAAAAGGATTACTGCCAAAGATTTACAAGCTAAACTCCAAGGTGAAAGTACCTCAGTTTCAGATCACACTGTCCGTCACTGTTTGTGGGCTCCATAGAAGAAGACCCAGGGGGACTCCACTTAAAATATAAACATAGAAAAGCCAGACTGGAATTAGCTAAAATGCATATTGACAAGCCACAATTCTTCTGGGAGAATGTCCTTCGAACAGATGAGTCAAAATTGGCACATCAGCTAAAAATTATGCCCTCAAAGAAAAGAACACCATACCTACAGTAGAACATGGAGGTGGCTCGGTTTTCTTTTGGGGCTACTTTCCTACGTCAGGCAAAGGGGGCCTTGAATCTGTGCAGGGCACAATTTAACCTCAAGACTATCAAGGCATTCTGGAGCGTCAGAAAGCTCTGTCCAACAGGATAATGACCCAAAACACACAACTATAAGCACACAAGAATGGTTGAAAACAAAACATTGGACTATTCTGAAGGTGGACTTCTATGAGTCCTGATCCCAATACGTCCTATCGCATATCCATTAAAGAGCTGAAACTTGCAGTCGGGAGAAGACAGCCATCAAACCTGAAACAGCTGGTGCAGTTTGCTCAGGAAGACTGTACCAAACTACCTGTTAACATGTGCAGGTGTCTCAATGCTACAGAAAAAAGTTTGATTGCAGTGATCGCCTCTAAAGGTTGTGCAACAAAATATTAAGTTAAGAGTCCCATAATTTTTGTCCATGCCATTTTCATTTGTTTTATTATTTACAATATTATGCTATATAGAAAAAGAAAATCGAAAGCAAGTCTGATTTCTATTAAATATTAAAATAA
The DNA here is from genome assembly GCA_016801125.1 of Novumbra hubbsi. Classification (NCBI taxonomy): domain Eukaryota; kingdom Metazoa; phylum Chordata; class Actinopteri; order Esociformes; family Umbridae; genus Novumbra; species Novumbra hubbsi. Next base: position 12,266 of record JACXGK010001581.1, on the reverse strand, counting down.
ACAATGGTGGATGCCAATAACTTGTATCAGTTTCAAGTTATTTCAGAGAAAACTGTGTATTCTTCGTTTCTAGTGGAGGGGTACCCACAGGTTTGAGCATGTCTGTAAGTTAGGTGGTGACTGTGAAAGGAGCCTCTTACACTTGAATTCAACCTCACATCACCCAATACCATTATTGACCCTCATGCCCGGTGGTTCATTTGTTTATGATAATGCTTCAACCTGACCTGTATTTTACAGACATATTGTAGCATTTGTGGATGTCACAGTTCAGAGCATCGGGCCTAGTAGCCACATTTACAGGTTTTGTTGAGAACTACGCAAAGTAACAGTAAGATGGCAATCAATGACCCTTGGTACAAATATACTCCATGGCTTGAGTACACCCAAAGACAGACCACTGCCCACTGCTTTGCTTGTTGACACATATCTCTCCCAAGTGCCCAAGAATCTGCTTTTCCTTCTAAATGGGGCACTCAAATTGGGAAAAAGGTGAATGTATATAGACACAAGACTAGAAAATACTGGAGAAGTCAGAGAGTCATGTCAATGCCATGCTTTCATGGACTGAGCATTAACATTCAGTACTTACAGATGCTTGTAATTAACAAGCCATTAAAAAGGAGTAAAACAAAGCACTCCTTATCAAACTAAAGAGAATGGGGCATACTTCTAATGACAAGTGCAATATGCAAAAGTCTTCAGTACATTTCTTCTGTGCAAACAATTCTCTTTAACACTATGTAACATCATTGACATGGGTAATTGTGTCCCAACATTTGACTGGAACTGTATCTACTAGGGCTGGTAAAGTTAACGAGTTACAATTCATTTGAAAAAATTTAAATTAAAATAATTTAATGCCGCACATTTTTTGCATGAATTATAAACACTATAGGCTCGGTTTTAGCCACTAGTATGCCTACAGAAGTAGTGCTACCCCGCACTTGACAGCGAACTTTTGTAACAGTAGCCTACTAGACAGATAACAGAAGTTAACTAATGTAAGTTCGTGACGGCTTTCTCACAAACTTTCGTTTATAACCGATTACCACGTCGGACTTGAGATTGTTATCTGACCACTTCAAAAAGAGCCCTGAAAGACCGCAATTTGTAATGGCTGGGTATGGGATGACCTGAAAAATTTGCTAATGAATTTGTCAGGATTCCACCCTGACCTGCGCGCTACTGGTCCAACTGCACCCTCTGGTGGACTGTGAGCACTGTGCGCCTGTCAGTCTCACACACTCTTAGTCATTAAGCATATGGCCACTACACACCTGTCCCTCATGAACTAATTGTCCACCCTACTTAGCTTCCTGGTTTTCGACACCACCTTGTCGATTCAAACCAAGTACAACGCCAGCGTTACTCCAGGCTACGTATTTAGTTCATAGACCTCTCCTCTACTTGTAGAGTTTGGCTTTCAAGCCTTCTTTGTTGTCCTAGCCACTTTGTTAGTGTTTAGGATTTATCTGCATGACCGTTCCGCCTAACTCGTATAACGAGCGAAGCATCATCAGACGGCCATTCCTCTCCTCCACCACACGGATACATCAGAACACCTTTGTCGTGCTATTGGGTCCCTACTCTTGCTCAGTTCCCCTCCGGGACCTTACAGATTGAATCGACCATCATGGACCCAGCCGAACTCGCTCCAGTGCACCACGCACTGAACCTACAGGGCGCTTCTCGGGGGAACCAGGAAGGGTTTGGCCCCGGTCCTATCCCACTGACCGAGCTCGGATTGCGTGTCTGGTTGGGGTACTGTCGGGACGCGCCTTGTCATGGGCATCGGCCATCTGGATGACCGATAGCCCGCTCTGCTCATCTTACGCCTTATTCACGGGGGAGCTACTCAAGGTTTTTCACCACACTGCACCCCTCAAAATGGCACTCGCGGGTAACCATCAGGAGTGTATCTCGTTGTATCTCATCGAGAGCCCTATGTCTTCCATCGTACTGGGCCGGCCATGGCTACGCCTCCATAATCCCCAGATTGACTGGACGACGGGTTCCATATCTTCATGGGGAACCGGTTGTTTCCAACGTTGCCTGGGTTCGGTGGATACCCTGGTACCCAGTGGTTCGATCGCCGTGCCCCTCACAGATTTGTCCTCCATGCCTCCTGCATACCATGACCTCGCTGCCGTGTTCAGCAAACAGGAGGCCCTGACACTCCCGCCGCACTGACCGTACGATCTGGCCAACGAACTACGGCCGGGGGCACCACTACCGAGCGGCCGGGTGTACAACCTGTCCAAACCTAAGACAGCGACCATGGGGAAGTACATCCGCGAGTCATTGGCATCTGGGCTTATCCGTCCGTCCTCTTCTCCCGTGGGGGCTGGCTTCTTTTTCGTGGGAAAGAAGGATGGCACCCTGCGACCGTGTATTGACTATCGGGCGCTTAATGCCATTGCCACACGGAATAAGTGCCCCACTGCCTCTGGTCAGCTCCACGTTCACACCCCTTCAGGTGGCGAAGATTTTCACCAAACTGGATCTACGGAACGCGTATCACCTCGTGAGGGTACGAGCGGGAGAAGAATGGAAAACAGCGTTTAACACACCGCTGGGCCATTTCGAATACCTGGTGGTCCCATTCGGCCTCTCCAACGCGCCCGCAGTGTTCCAGGCCCTGGTGAATGACGCGTTACGTGACATGCTAAATCGGTTTGTCGTCGTCTACTTAGATGACATCCTCATCTTTTCCCACACCACCTGCGCCCTTTTCTCCAGAAAGTGGTCGCCGGCGGAACGGAACTATGACGTGGGCAATAAGGAATTGCTCGCCGTGAAGCTTGCCCTGGAGGAATGGCGTCACTGGCTGGAGGGTGCTACTCTGCCCTTCATCGTGTGGACAGATCATAAAAACCTGGCCTACCTCCAATCGGCCAAGCGACTGAATTCTCGCCAGGCGCGTTGGGCATTGTTCTTCGGGAGGTTAGATTTTCACCTCACTTACCGCCCTGGCTCTCGTAATACCAAACCGGATGCGCTGTCCCGTATGTACGCACCGGAGACGACTGCGGACGTGCAGAGTCCTATTCTGCCCCCCTCCTGCATCCGCGTGGGACTCACGTGGGAGACAGAACACACCATTCGAACGGCGCAATATCTCCAACCGGACCCAGGCACCGTTCCGCCGGGTTGCCTTTTCGTCCCTGATTTGGTCCGCGCTGACGTTCTTCGGTGGGCTCACACCTCACATCTGACCTGCCATCCGGGAATTAATCGCACCCTGCACTTCCCGCGTCAGCATTTCTGGTGGCCCTCCTTGACCAAAGATACCCGGGAGTTCGTTTCAGCATGCCCCGACTGCGCCCGCAGCAAGACGTCTACGCAACCCCCGGCTGAGCTGTTGCAGCCCCTGCCTGTTCCGTGTCGCCCCTGGTCACACATTGCCATGGATTTTGTTACTGGTCTCCCTCCCTCCGATGGAATGACGACCATCCTCACGATTGTGGATCGTTTTTCCAAGATGGCTCACTTTGTGGCTCTTCCGAAACTGCCCTCTGCTTGCGAGACTGCTGACCTACTGGTGACTCACGTGCTCCGCCCCCATGGCATTCCCCGGGACGTCGTTTCGGAGCACGGACCGCAGTTCATTTCTCAAGTGTGGAAAGCGTTTTGTCATGGATTGGGTGCCACCGTTAGCTTGTCGTCGGTATTCCATCCCCAATCGAACGGCCAGTCGGAACGGGCCAATCAGGATTTGGAGGCTGCTTTACGCACGGGCACCTCGGCCGACCAGACCGCTTGGAGCACTTACCTGCCTTGGGTGGAATACGCCCACAACACGTTGGTGAATTCCTCCTCCGGGATGTCTCCGTTCCATGTTTGCCATGGGTACCCCCGACCTCTCTTCCCGTCTCAGGAGGTCGAGGTTGCTGTTCCGTCAGTGCAGGCCCACCTCCATCGTTGCCGTGGGGTTTGGCGTGCGGGCCAAGGACCTACCCCTCCGGGTCGAGTCCCGGAAATTGGCACCTCGCCGTTCCAGGTGGTCTCCCTCATTGGTCCGTGGGCCGCTCGCCTGAAGCTGCCTCTGTCCATGCGGGTGCACCCTGTTTTCCACGTGTCTGAACTGAAACCGCTCTCCTCTAGTGCTCTCTGCCCCGCAGCTCGTGCGCCTCCACCTCCACAGATGATTGACGACCACCCGGCTTATACTGTTCGTCGTCTTCTGGACGTGCGTCGGCGTGGGCGGGGACTTCAGTATTTGGTTGATTGGGAGGGCTATGGCCTGGAAGAGCGCAGCTGGCAGCCGAGCTCGCACATCCTGGATCGCTCGCTCATCAGAGATTTCTGCCGTGCCCATCCCGGCCGTGTTGGGCGTCCGCCTGGTGGCGTCCGTTGAGGGGGGGGTCCTGTCAGGATTCCACCCTGACCTCCGCGCTACTGGTCCAACTGCACCCTCTGGTGGACTGTGAGCGCGGTGCGCCTGTCAGTCTCACAAACTCCCAGTCATTAAGCACATGGACACTACACACACCTGTCCCTCATGAACTAATTGTCCACCCTACTTAGCTTCCTGGTTTTCGACACCACCTTGTCGATTCAAACCAAGTACAACGCCACCGTTACTCCAGGCTACGTATTTAGTTCATAGACCTCTCCTCTACTCTACTAAATTGGCTGTTTTTTCAAGTTGCGTATGTTCCGCGTCACGCCCCCTCCCCCAAACTAGCAATTTGATACGTCATAGTAGTCCAGGTCACAGACAGGACAGGACTAATTGTGCCTCAATAATAACTAGACCTAAATGAAACCAACACACAAAACTAAATGCTTCTTGAATTACAGCACACAGAATTATGGAGGAAGAAAATGTGGGCCGAATTATTTATTTAAAATGAATAAATGTTTACAGGATTTTGCTTGTATAATGTAAAAACTAGTCTATAATGATGAACATATCCAGCCTCCCATTTTCTCAAATCAAGGCCAATCAGTCATTTAGTGCTGCTATGGCTATAGCACCATTATTATAATGTGCTTTACATGTAATAGGACATTGACCTAATGGAATAATTAATGGTGTGTCCTTCAGGTTGTACAAAGGGACAACAGTGATCTTCAGGTAGAGGGAAAAGAGGATGCTGTGAATAAACTGGTGGCCCCGCCCAAAATGCTGGCCAACATAACAAGGAAAGGTTGCGCCAAGAAGTCAGAGGAGCAAGTCACGGACAGGGATGCTGGTAAAATATGTAGTCCTGTAGTGTTGGTTCTGTCTTTAATATGCATGCTATCATTTGTTTTCATTTGAACTGTAATCTATAGCGACTAATCAAATATTTCAGTTTGTAAGAGAAAAGTATTGATAATTTCCTGCTACTAGCAAAATTACAAACATCTTTAGGTCTCGTTTATAAAGTCCTGCACAGAGATTCTGTGATCAAACTTCTGGAAAAAAAAGCTTGTTCAGCTTCCTGTGGCCCAGGGAACAGTGATGAGATGGGATACTGCTACGCAATCCTCATATCCTTCCTGAGAAACCTCACTGATGAGTATGTTATATGTTTCTCTTGCAATTTCACAACATCTTTTAACTTTAATGCAGCAGTAACTTAACACTCAGATATGAAACTAAAACATGTTTATTTATTTCCACATGTAGGCAGTGGTAGGCCCTCTACAAAGCACTAAATAGCAGTGTAAGCTAATCTATTTCCTTTTTACCACGGATGTGGGAGCATTGAATTCTATTCAATTCAAAGATTGATTATCTGTCATTTAAATAAGTGGTTCCCAGCCACGGGTACTAGGACCCTATAGATACTTGGTGTATCTACATTGGTACTTTAGAAGTCTCATGAAACAATTTGTGAAATGTTAAAAGGGTGTACACAAACGGTACAGTCAAGGAAGAGCAATTCACTGGGTGGTACATTAATTGTAAAGACTGGAATCCACTGGTCTAATATTTTATGGATGAATATGTTACAATAGACTATATCCGAGTCATATGTTGGGACCTAACATATATGTTACATACTAAGCTAACAAAGTTGTTGGACTTTGTTGAAAAGACCTTACCAGTCTGATTTGATCATGCAATGTGTTTGTTTGAAGTTTCCAGAGCTCAGTAAAAGTCCACCTAGGAATGTCTGAGAAAATAGAATCGCAGGTATCCAGAAGCAAATGTCTGAACATGAGATCATATATTTTTGCCCACCTGAGCAAACTGTTGATCTAATCAAGAAGGTGGTTGAACAATTAAACTCAGTCCTCTCTGTGAGGACTCCCTTTAGTAGAACTATTTCAGAGCAGTCCTCCCAGGTTGCCTGTTCTATTCAGGCATCAGAACAGATGATTAACATGTTCAAGGGCTTTTTTGTTGATTACATAAATCCAGAGGACCAACTAAATGTTGAGCACTGCAATAGAAGCGCAGGAGAAAAGGAAATTAATGTTTTTGAAAGCCTGCTGGACGACTACGAGAAGGAAGATCTGCAATCAGCTAAAGTTTTTCGAGACGTAGCAGGGAGAGTACAAATGTTGGCATCTGGCAGTGTACTTTCAGTGGAGCACCTATATAATGAAGGATCTTCTATTCCAGAGGACAGGTTGGAGGTATTCAGTGTTACTTCGTCCTCCCATATTCATGAGCCATCATTCGAGGAGTTCCAGAGGAAGGCAACAAATGGGGTAAAAAAGATCCTAAATAAATCAGTCAAGAGCTTCCTCAAATCAAGCCTGCCACCATTTCTCCACCAGAAAGTGTCTCTATTGTCGCCAGCAACATCGACCATTTCCTTGAAACATACAGCTGCACTTGATTTCCAAATGGTTGGATCGAATTCTAATTACATGAGGAGCCTTTGTTCACCTCCAGAGTCTTCTAGTAGCCTCTCGCAGGCAGATTCCACGCTTGAACAGAACAGTGAGAAAACTGCCTGAAGGCTCCCTGTCTGGTGTGGAAGTATCTGAAAAAAAGATATGGGCAACCGGGAAGGACGTTTACCTCAAACTGCAGACAAAAATTAGGAGATACCTAACAATGGAAAGGCAAGCCAAAGCAACAACAGCTCAAGCCAAAGAAATACTCAGCAATATTCTGGTTTCCATTCATGAGGAACTGTCTAAATCTGACCAACTGTCAGCAGCAGAGCTTTCACAAATAGACAATGTGATTGCACATATGCTGAAAGACATTTACAATAGAGCAGTGGATGCAGTGAGGAAGTTATCTCACAAGACCCACAGCGGCCACTTTCCTCTGTCTCAACGTCATCAGCCACTTCAACAATATCGTCTAAATCAACGCCATCAGTCAGATTTTTTGACTCAGAGTGGGAATTCTCACTCCCTGGCACTCCCACCTTCCAAGATTTACCAGAGGTAATCACTCCACACATTGTGAGATGTTCAGTCATAGACATGAGCAAGCCCACTGAGGCTGGGAAACTGGTGTCTGCTATAGCGGAGAGCATTGTGAAGGAGGTTTATGCAAATCAAAAAGGACAAGTTATATCTCACTGCGATCTGTCAGCTGCAATATCTAGACTGGAGGATCTCACATCTCAAGAGAGGATTGGTGCTCTCTCACGTGGTCTTCCTCACGAAGTAAACAGCATAATGTCTTGTAGCAACTTGTCCCCTCTGGTTCTCACAGTGCCGGCTGGAAAAAGTGCTTCCGATTCAGCTCTTGATAGACTCACGGGGAAGGACTCAAAGTGGGTTGACCCCACATCATATGAATTAGTTGAGCTTTTTATAGAGGAGTTTGTGAAACGCCTCCTGCCTCCTGTCAACTCAGGACTCCAAATTTTATAATTTTTTTGTGATGTCCTCGAGTAAAGAGCTTTTTGACAGGTGTAATAAGGCAACAAGTGCTGCCTCAAGAACATTACTGAAAGCCACAGGACCCGACTCTCTTTCTCTGGCTGAGTATGTGAAGGCTAAGAAAGTAAAGTCATCTTTCCTACAAAGGCTAGTCAGAGTGGTCAATGTGAGTAAACAAAATGTTTTGTGTGTACAAAATATAAAACCATCCATATAAGCATAGTTAGTGTGTTGGATTGCGTTACCATTAGCATGAGGTCATAAACTTTGCTGTTGTTCGTTTGGTTTGGTTATGTGTGACTTTCTAAACACACTTAGCCCTCAAAGAAGAAGCACAAAAGGGATTGGAAGAAGGGTTCGGATGTCTCAATTTTATTTTTGAGCTATTGGTATACAAAGAAAATATATTGCAAAGTAACTCCACAATGTCTACTCAAGTAATCATATTTGATAGCACCATTTGTATTTCCAATTCCAGAGGATCGTCTTTCAACTACTGAGAAGGAGAAGACTATCACGCTTCTCAATGCAGGGTAGACCCAAGTGCAGACAGACAACGGAGTATCGTAGAACTTGAACGTATATTTATTTGAAAGAGGGTAGTCGGGCAGGCAGTTGGTCGGTACACGGGGTGGTTCGAGTGTGGGACAGGCAGACGGCAGGCTGGGTCGATGGTCGGGTTGGCAGGTGGTCGGTAAATGGGGTGGCTCGAGTGTGGGACAGGCAGACGGCAGGCTGGGTCGACGGTCGGTACACGGGGTGGCTCGAGTGTGGAACAGGCAGACGGCAGGCTGGGTCGATGGTCAGGCAGGCAGTTGGTCTAAGCACAGGCAGGTCTAAAACATATAACGGGAACGGATCACTAGGGAAAACTGAGGGATGTGACCACTTCACAGAACATACAAGACAAACTGGCAACTGGAACAAACAGAGATGACAGGTTAAGTAGGCAGGGATAACGAGGCAATAAGAGACACCTGGTGGGGGTGTGACAAGACAGCACAGGTGAAAACAATCAGGACGTGACAAAGCCCTTTTTTAACAGAATGTTTTCTGCGGTCTCTACATACCTGTCAAGGCATCTCAATTGCTTTTCAAAGAGGAAATAAGATTCTTGCCTTGATTTATTGGCCTTTCTGAGTGTTTGTGGTAGTCCTTTCTTAAATTAGGTTAGAAAATAACTTTGTCTTTGTACAGAATATATTTGTCTGTAGCAGGGTGATGAAAGTTTATCACTTCTTGGGGGAGACAGCTAGGAAAATGAGTGCGAGGAGACTATAACCATTGTGATAATTTAATATTTATTATCTGACTCTGTATGTTGACATCAGTGACCATAACATGCAGAAAGGAGTCAATTGATCTTGCAGCAATGTGGAACTCAGGGATGACCTATCTGATCATTTTGACTTACGTATGTATGTGTTTATTTTCATAAAAGCCCATATAATGCAGGTTGGTGCAAACCGTACATTAATATGAGTTCCTGTGCCTACCAACACTTTTTAGAAATCCACAACTCAGGGATGACTGGTCCCTTAAACATACTTATATTGGTGTAATTATCAGTAGCTCTGTGAACACAAGTATGGATATAGATTCTCAATTACTCCACCAGAGTGATTGAAGATAAGTTAAGAATGCCTTCATAATGTCATGTCGCCATCTAGCGACGGACCCTCCTCGGGTCGCGTAGCGGCACGGCGTTTCACGTCGCCGGCCTTTTAGTCACCATTGTGTATGTTTTGTCCTGTTTTCCGCTTGTCCTGTGAATGCATCCATTCCTAATCCTTAACAGGTGTTACCTATTGACTAGGTATATAACACTGTGTGTGTTTAGTCTTTGTGTCCGTGATTGTTACATGTTATTTGTAGTATACCAAGGCAGGTTTATCCAGCACTGGCGTGCCTCCTATTGTCTTCGGGTATAGATTATTGTTGCGTGCTCCGTCACGCCCCTTGCCTGCCTCGCGTAATGGACGCCAAGGCGAATCTGACAAGGTGGAAAATAAAGAACCTTGTTACACACTTCTCTGCGCATTGGTCCTCCTTACTACCCGCAACACATAATCCATATGTCTAAGTAACACAATTGATTCCAAACAAATGATAATTGGAAGAAGTGAAAGCTCTAGAGAAGACAAATCGTGTCAGACTTTTCTCACTGTCAATGATATTTAAACGGGAATAACCACGAATATCTGCCCAAGTTAATAAATCGTCTGAAGTAATTGTTTGTGGAATGATGAAGGTTTTGTCACGGTAAAAACACAAATCAATTGTAGTACATACCATCAACATTTTAGATGTTAAATGTCGGCTGATCGGCTGAATGAAAGACGGCTCATCGGCTTGTGCAGCACGTCTATGGAGGAGAGGCATTTTCAAGAAAAGTGAGTAAACCACTGTAATTAAACTTTTGCGTTTCGTTGCTAGTTTAAGGCTGCAACAAACCTGTAAAATGTCTAGGAGTACTGAAAGAGAAGTGTGTAGGTAGGGAAGCATAATACACAGTAGGTTATACCTGAATATTTCCAGTAGAGGATGAATCAGAACCAGAACAACCACTTTGACTCCAACATGATAATAATCTACAGGCTGAAATAATAATGTAAACCAGATTGAAGCAGAAATGGTACTACAGTAGCAGGTTGAAAATATAATGTTCTACAGCTTCAGGCACAAGTGATAGTATAGCTGCAAGACCAAATGATAATGTACCATAACGAAAGGCCCAAATGAGAATGTATAGCTACATGTACAGCTGCACAGCAGCGCACCTGCACAAATGCAGTCACGTAATCTTAGGGATTATATGTGTGATTGTGCGTGTGTGTATGTGTAATTGTTAGGGCTGGGCATTGATTAACTAATTAATTAAGTATATTTTAAATAGAACCTGTGACATCTTGTCAACTCTAAACAAAACTGCAGAGTAGTTATTCCCATCAATTATATGCAGTCACATTATAAACAACAAACCAATCCCAATGTCCCCCCTAAACCCTCAGTCATGAACCCTCACAGTCTTAATTGACGTCACCTGGTAAGTGATTGAGTGCAAGATGCTGCAAGGGCTCAAAATGCTATTCATGGGAATGGGACAGCGCTGTAGTAATGTTGTTGGATCAAATCTGATAAAAGAATATTTGGAATGTCCAAACTACACATAGTTCTGGCCAAGGCCGGCTCTAGGCATAAGCAGCCGCTTAGGGCCCCCCATCCGCCAGGGTGCCCAGATTGCTTGTGAGCCCTGGACCACTAGGGGAGACTCTTTTTCTAAACAAGTGGCAACTCAAGCTCCTCCACACCAACCTCAATAAACCACCTGCTTTGTTCACAGGGGCACAGTCATTCTGAAACAGGAAAGGGCCTTGTTGCCACAAAGTTGAATGGACCCAATTGCCTAAATGTGTTTGTATCCTGTAACATTAAGATGACCCTTTACTGGATCTAAGGGCCATAGCACAAACCTTGAAACCGCTCCAGACCATTATCCACCAAACAGTAAGCACTATGCATTCCAGCAGGCAAGTTCTCCTTGCATCCACCTAATCCAGATTTGTCCATCAGACTGCTAGATAGTGATGCATGATTCATCACTCAAGAGAACACGTCTCCACTGCTCCAATGGCAGTGTGCTGTACATATCAGCCGACGCTTGGCATTGCGCATGTTGATATGAGGCTTGAGTACACATGCTCGGCTATGGAAACCCATTTCATAAAGCACCCGACACACAGTTCTTGAGCTGCTGTTGCTTCCAGAGGCAGTTTGGAACTCTGTGGTGATTGATGCAACAGATGATAGGCAATGTTTGCGTCTATGTTGTGTGAGTTCGGTTTATCACTTTGTGGCTGTGCTTTTGTTGCTCCTAGACACTTTCACTTCACAATTATAGCACTTACAGTTGACTGGAGCAGATCTAGTAGGGCTGAAATATATCAAATTGACTAAAGCTAAGGCAGCAACCTATAACAGTGGCATGTTTAATGCTCTGCAAACAGAAGAACAGAATGACTTGTGGCAGCATCTTTTAACAGTGCCATGTTTAATGCTCTGCAAACAGAATAACAGAATGACTTGTGGCAGAGGCACCATCTTATAACAGTGCCATGTTTAATGCTCTGCAAACAGAATAACAGAATGACTTGTGGCAGAGGCAGCATTTTATAACAGTGCCATGTTTAATGCTCTGCAAACAGAATAACAGAATGACTTGTGGCAGAGGCAGCATCTTATAACAGTGCCATGTTTAATGCTCTGCAAACAGAATAACAGAATGACTTGTGGCAGAGGCACCATCTTATAACAGTGCCATGTTTAATGCTCTGCAAACAGAATAACAGAATGACTTGTGGCAGAGGCAGCATCTTATAACAGTGCCATGTTTAATGCTCTGCAAACAGAATAACAGAATGACTTGTGGCAGAGGCAGCATCTTATAACAGTGCCATGTTTAATGCTCTGCAAACAGA
>JACXGK010001580.1:50752-67003 GCA_016801125.1 Novumbra hubbsi | reverse complement strand
ATACAGAAGGGGAGAAGAGAAACAAAGAGGACAGTGTAGACAGGAGACATACAGAAGGGGAGAAGAGAAACAAAGAGGACAGTGTAGACAGGAGACATACAGAAGGGGAGAAGAGAAACAAAGAGGACAGTGTAGACAGGAGACATACAGAAGGGGAGAAGAGAAACAAAGAGGACAGTGTAGACAGGAGACATACAGACGGGGAGAAAAGAAACAAAGAGGACAGTGTAGACAGGAGACATACAGACGGGGAGAAAAGAAACAAAGAGGACAGTGTAGACAGGAGACATACAGATAGGGAGCGAAAGAGACAGTAAATCAGAAACACTTGTATCGACAGAGAGAAATAAATGTTTATCATCCACTTGCTTTGGCAATGTAAACACAATAGTTCCCATGCCAATAAAGCCCTTCGAAAAATAAAAAGAATTGAGAGACATGAGTGTCAGAGAGACAACAACACAGGGATGCAAGCCTTTAGTTTAGCTGACGAATAATGTGCCTTTGTACATGAGCGTCTCAGTTGAATACAGTGGTCTTTTATTGGAGTGTAAACGCTTCTTAAGGGGCCCGGATGCTCTTCCAGCTAACAGCGCTAACCGCGCTGCGGGTGAGTGTTTCCGATTGATGGAGAGCTGTTCGCACTGCGCAGACGGGCAGCCTCCGACGCATCGGTCCCTTGGTCTATCTCGGTCGCTGTTCCCCTTTGTGATTCGCACGCACTGTTTCCCCCTCTCCCCTCCCTCCTGTCCATCTGTTTCCATCTGCTATGCCATTCCACTCTCTCGGTTGCCTGTACGTCCCAACCCAACTCTCCATCTCACAGCCCCATCTTTTCCCATCTCTCCCCCGTTGCCCGCTGTTCTTCCTCCTGCTGCTCCCCCCTTTCCCTCATGCCTTCACTCCTCTCCCTTCGCTCTCGCTCCTACCGTCTCTCTTCTCCCTGTTCACGTCTATCCTTAGCCCAATGTCCCTCTTTCTCTCCCTTCATCTCTCTTCCCATCTTCCTTCCCTTCTGGTTCCTTTCACAGTGAGTGACGTGGCTGGCGTAATTAGGAGGCAGCGACTCTGTCTCCTGTCCGACGTGATTTGCATGCGGAGCCGGCAAGCCATTCAGGCGGCACAACGGAGCAGAAGTCCTTGGCACTTGTGACATCAGCAGAGGTGACCTTGAAAGTCGAACATTGGTCTGACAATATATCAAATCTGTTGCCTGGAATTGGAAACAGTTAGCAACAAAATAAATGCCCAAGCTCTTCAGAGGGTGTCTTTAAAGGTTCGGTAAATGTAAGTAATGTTTTTTCTCAGGTTATTTTGTACTTTCAGTTACTCAACATTATCCTTGTTCCCGTCACCCGTTCTTCCACGGCACAACATTTTCCATGAAATAATAAACACTTACCATACTACTGTAAAATGCCTTAACAGTGACAAAAATGGTTTACTGGTATTTCTAACACAATTCAAACCATCCATTAAATTGTAAACTAAATAACATATTAAATAATAGGCCTACTCTCAGATTTCAGATGGTTTAAACCTGGAGCTGAATTATAATTTGGTTACTAAACTGAGAACGTCATTTTGTATCTTCTTCGGGAAACCATTAAAACGACGCAAAATAATAAAATGTTAAATTCAATTAATAAATAGTATTTATAAATAGCGCTGGGTCATCTAAAAACTGAGCATACCATTTGACCAGAGCTCTGTGTTCGATTCTAATTAAAGTCTATGAAATCTAATCTGTCTCGCAAACAAAAATAGACACACAAAAAGGAGTAACCTGCAAGTGATATTTCAGACAGTTTGTTTGTGTATGTCTGTGTGTACACAAAGTTCTGTTCTTCAGTGGAATATTGACACTCACACATCCACACACACACAAACCAACGCAGTGCCACCCAGATGTCAGGCAAGTCACCATTAGCCCCACACCACCTGCCAGAATAAAGACACCTTCTGTCTGGCACACCTGTCTGCTGGCCAACACCTCTCCCATAAGTGTCTTTCATAACTTACTCTTTGACCACTACATCTTCAGCTCTCTTTATTGCCCTTTCCCCTTCATCCGTCTTCCTCCCTCACCACTGCCTTCCTCACTTTCTGCCTTTCTACAATTCTCTCCTTTCCGATCATTCCACTCTCATTCCCTTATTCAGTCTGTTTCGGTGCTGGACACTCCGTCTACCGGTCACTTTCTCTAACTCATTTTCTCACACACCTTTTCTTCATGATGAGGTCAATTTCATGTGTGAGCACGATGCTCCGATGCTATTGTCTCCGCAGTCTTTTTTGTAAGCCCAGGCCGAAAATATTTTTCCCAGTAAAAAAAAATATATATATGTATGAATGTATCTCAAGTGTCACGGAGGGTTGTGTAGGAAAAACATGATTATGAAGAATTAGAGGTTTGGCTGAGCGGACGCTATGGGGCAGATCTATTCAACAGATTTCTGAGGCTCAGCTGGCACGGTGAATCGTTTGTCTCGATTTTTGTTTATTAAGACAAAGACGGGAGATGGATGTGTGCTGTAAACACATACACACACGTGCACGCGGAAATACACACATGCAGAAACCCACATGGAGACACACAAATAAACACACACCTGACATCTTAAAATATATATTTCCAAATTAAGTAGCAGAGATGAAAGGGAAAGACTGGTTCACCAACACACACCAACACAATACTTTAAACATTACATTACTTCAAACATTACAGATCTCCTATAACAAAATGAATACTTCCTTTCGATGAATATCAAACTCACACTGTGGAATAACCTTTTCTATATTAGCTGTGCCACAAATGTGGGTCAAACCTTCCACAGGCTCTGAATATGTGCCTGTGCAGCAGCCAGCCTGCCTGCCTTTCTCAGGCAGTGCTATAACACCCTACACTTAGCCACACGGTACGGGCCAACACCCAGCTAAACACACACAGATGTAAGGGGAGAGAGCGATGCTGTGCGGGTGTATCAGTGACTGGTACGCTTATACGCATAGGCGCTTGTTCATCAACACTTCTCACATCTTAACCATTAACATTGCAAAAGCAAGGGCTTAATACAAATGTTTTTCACAATACATCCACTTTCATGAAAATGTGTAGCACTTTTATTCAGAATTGACCAACATTCTAGTCCAGGACATGTACACAGAATCCTCTGGCCATGCCTGGGAGCACGGCACCAACACAACGCTAAAAGCAACATGCCAACTAGATAGCTAAAAGATTCAAGTTGTCTTTTCCATGAATACTCCTGTCAAGAGGTCAAAGGTATTCTCTTACTTGAAGTTAAATACACATGTCTGTTTTAATCAAACTGTTAAATTGTATTTCTCTTTTAATGTCCTGTAAAACACATTGAATTGCTTCTATGTATGAATTGTGCTATATAAATAAACTTGATTGATTGATGTGGTATTTCTGCAATTTCTGAGACTCATTTACGCACTAAGGATCACTCAAGGCTGCCAAACCCCAGGTTTAATCAGGTCTTCTATTCCTTTCTCGGCTACAAACGTACTCGCTGACAGTAAGGGGAGATATATAGTCGTAACAGGCACCATCTTGCACACACCAGTATTTTTGGTCAATGTATACACTCCCAACTTTGATTATGTTGGATTAGCCAATGGGTTGTAGGAGAAAATTACTTCTCTAAACAACAATCTGTTAAAATTTGAATTGTGTTGTTGATCTGGCTCTGGATCGCTCCAACCCCAGAACTATGGCTACCTCTGCTATGTCGAAGTCAGATTTTATGGCTGTGAATGGGGATGTGGACCCTTGGAGGTTCCGGAACCCATGGGCAAGAGTGTACTCCACTCATTCTCTTGTATTTACTATTTTTGTATTGACTGGGCAGTGCTTCCAAACGTGACCGCCTCTGATTATTTACCCATTGTAATATCTGACCATGACCTTGACATAGTCTTGTCAGAACAGCCTCGTTCTCCTCCCTGTTAGAGTTTTAAATCTCTTCTATCTAACACAGCCTTCTGTGACCTAATTACCTCTTCCATTGATCATTTTCTTTTTTCAAATGAGACTAAATCTACTTTAACCTCTCTCTTATGGGAATCTCTTAAGGCCTACCTATAAGGCATAATTATTTCCTTCTCTTCTCATGTGAAAAAGCTCACAAGGCTAACGTAGAGTAACTTTCTGAATCCATCCTTAACTAGATCACCAATTTGCCCTTATGCCATCTCCAGAGCTGTATATGTGACGCTTTAACTTGCAGTTCACTGAAGATGCAGAGCAGCTGACATGCTATATATTAGGAACACGGAGAGAGGGCCGGTGGTCTGCTGGCACACCAATTTAAACGCAGTGCAGCTTCTTGTATAATTCCCCAAAGGAATGATTCTTCTTGTGGTTTATTTCCAGACCCTAAGGAGATCAACAACACCTTCAAATCTGTCGGCTTGGTTCCTGGGTGATCTGGAGACTCCTTCTGTTGACTCTGATACTGAGACTGACCTATCAAGTCAATGCAGAGTAGTAAAGTTCCAGGGCCCAATGTGTTTCCTGTTAAGTACTTTAAGAAATGTCATGCCAATTTAGCAATCTTGCTATTGTCAAAGCGCAATGTGCCCCATTGCCACTGACTCTTGACGCAGGCGCTAATTGCACTTCTTCTTATGATGGGGAAAGGTCCTACTTCATGCTCTTCATTCAGGCCCCTGGATCATATCAGAAGAACACACTGGCTTTATTAAAAGGAGACACTCAATTCTCTACATTTCCTGAGATGGCAATCTCTCTAGAATCAGACTGACCATTCGACTGAATGGGAATAACTTTTTGCTGTTCTTAAGAAGTTTGGTTTTGGGGACAGATTTGGCTCATTGGTCTGTCTCTTGTATGTCTCCACAGGCCAGTGTCTGTACTTATGACACTCATTCTAATTATTTTGCCATTAAATGTGGGACCAGTCAGGGTTGTCCTATATCCCCTTTGTTATTTGCCGTCGCTATTGAGCCCCTTTTGATAGCTCTACATGCATCTTCCTCTTTCCAGGGTATATCACAAAAGGGGGTTGGACACAGGTTGTGATTATATGCTGATGATTTGTAACTCAGTCAGTAACCCTGAAACCTGCTTAACTTCCATCCTTCCTATTCTGGAGGACTTTGGCTCCTTCTCGGGTTACAAGCTAAATCTACAGAAGAGTCAGTGCTTCCCAATCAATCCGGCAGCACTGCAGCTTAAACCAACTGACTTGCCTTTCATATAAGCTGCTCTGGTTCCACATACTTCGGAGTGAGGGTTCACTACCTGCCCTGTTCTCTGCAAACTCCCTTTTTTGTGCAAATATAGTCTTACTTTCAGAGTTAATGTAGCTTACCACTATCACTTATAGGGAGGATTAATGCTGACAAAATAAATAAATAAAAATTCCAAAATGATTTGATATATTTCAATCTATACCATTGTTTTTTACTTAGGTTATTTTACCAAAGTCAAAAGACCACAACGATATCTAATTTCTTTAGGGTGGTAAGGCTCCATAGTCTGTAGACCCTTGCTGCAGACACAGATTTAGTGGTGGACTGGCATATCCTAACATTCTCTACTACTGGGCGGACTATTTTCAGAAATTGTAATTTTGGTTGCTCAGGACACCCGATGGTGCCATCTTGAGGCACACTCCTGCATTTCTACATCACTCCTTCCCCTTCTTTGCTCCCCTCCCCCAATACCTCCCTTTCTCCAGGATGACAATGCAGTAGTACATTCCACACTTAAGATTTGGTACCAGCCTTGATGCCATTTGACATTTTCCTTAGCATCCACTTTGGGGCCTGTTGATATGAATCACCTATTCCTACTGTCCCATATAGATCATTCTTTCTCCCTCTAGAAAAAACAAGGCGTTAAGACCTTCCAGGACTTGTACGGCAATTGAGGTTTCTCTAGTCTCCCTAACCTAGCCACTAAGTATACTCTGCCTTCATCACACATTAGTTGATACCTCTAGATTAGACACTTTGTATCCTCCAAGTTTACTGACTTCCGTCATCTTTAACTGTATTCTGTCTCTGCTACCATGACAGATAGGAATGATTTCTCTGATCCACACATGTATTATGTCCTAGGACGTATTCTCTACCAACAAAACTAAGTTAGCCTGGAAGCAGCAATGGTCCAAGTCGGCTGGGATTTATTCCAATGTAAAGGATTATAGGAAAAAAAGTATGTTCTCTCAGTGGAAGTATTTGTCGGCTTGAATAGTTTATTGGTAATTCATTTTGTTCTTAATTATTATTTAACTTAATTTAATATTTGGTGATATATTTTTATATGCCCTTGGACAAAACACTGATATTTATTCCTTTCATTTAAAAGGAATGTTCAGCATGGCTATCAAAAGTTCGCTGAAGAACAAATATACCTTTGTATGTAAATATGTAGCATCCTGTTTTGTGTTGTGTTTGAATGACTGTGCTTGTGTTTGATTTTCGCTAGGTGGAGGTGGTTTGTCTCATTGTTTGTATCTAGACTTTTATTTTGTTACTATGATGAGAAGTTGTAGGAACATCCTAAAAACATATCAAACTATTTTAAAATGTTAACCCTGATAGCATTCAATGTCCCCTTTATTTATCCAAAGACCCACTTATGTTTGATCTATGATAACACAATTCAAAAAAGCAATTTCATGTGGAATGCTGAAGGTTAGAATGTTTGGTTTTGGCACTTCAAAGTTTCGAAGCACATTGTTAAGTGTGTTTACATGACGTAGGGCAGCGTCTGTGTGTGCTCTCTGTTGTTTATCAGTGTTGTATGACTGAGCTGTTTTCAGAAAGCCGAGTGCCTTTTCAGAAATTTCTAAAGAACATCACCCTCCATAAAAGAAACACACATCAGTACAATAAACATAGAATAATCATGAATGCATACAACTTGGTATAACATATCAGACATTGGCAGACTGTAAGCTACATGCCACATGAATGGACAACTAGTTCTTTGAAATGGTGGTGATGATATTATTGATAATTCCCAGGATAATCACTTAGTATTTCTTGGTTCATATCTCTCTCTCTGCTTATCTCTCTACTTTTCTCACATTGTTTCTCTCTCTATATATCTCTGCTTCTTCTATTCTCTCAGTCTCTGTGTTCTCTCTGTATCTACTTCTTTTACTATTCTATCTTTTTGTACGATGTGCATTTTAATTTGCTTCATCTTACATAACCTTTGTGCCCCATATTGATTAGTTGGTTAAGCCACACATTTAATTTCTCATCAATCACGAAGGATTAAAGCAAATGTATCTTGTCTTGCTGTGCCACTGACCACAACCAAGTTTAAACAGGCAGCCCGATTAGGATACCCCTCCATTAATTGGGCTTCAGACAAAACCCAAACTCAAAACAATACCTGATGTGTAAAGAGCTGTAATATTTGGCCAAAACACAATTAGTGGGTAAAATATCTGAATTTAGGTGCCCGTACACTTACCTTAGCAGAACTCTGTGAAGTGTGAGTGTGTGATCCTTCTTTGAGACAGTGATTTCCCTATTTAAGAGCTCCACAAGGTCAAAGTAGTTGATTTACATAATGATCAGTGAAAACATTATGACCAACGACAGGTGAAGCGAAAAGCACTGATCGTCTCGTCATCATGGCACCTGTCAGTGGTTGGGATGTTTTAGGCAGCAAGTGATAATTTTGTCCTCAACGTTGATGTGTTAAAAGCAAGAAAAATTAGGAAACCATAAGGAGCTGAGCGACTTTGACAAGGGCCAGATTGTAAATGCTAGATGACTGGGTTTCAGAACGTCTCCAAAATTCTCTTGTGGGGTATTCCCAGTCTAAAATGATCAGTACCTATCAAAATTGGGTGACCAAAGCTAATTGATGGACGTGGGGAGCAAAGGCTGACCAATGTGTCCCAATCCAACAGACGAGTTACTGTAGCTGAAACTGCTGAAAAAGCTAATGCTGGTTCTGATAAAATGGTGTAAGATCACACAGTTTGATGAGTATGGGGCTGCGTAGCCACAGCCCAGTCAGGGTGCCTGTCTGCTGCCCGTGACCCCTGTCCACTGCCGAAACATAGCCGGGTGTGTGTGCTTCGCTTGCATGGAGAACACATGGCAACAGGATGCACTATGGGAAGATGTCAAGCCGGTGGATGCAGTGTGATGATTCAGAACATGTGGATTTTATTTTGACACGTGCCATCTAAGCATTGTTGCAGACCATCTACACCGTTTCATGGATTACGTTTTCCCTGATGGCATAGGCCTCTTTCAGCAAGATAATGTGCCCTGCCACAAAGTAAAAATGGTTCAGGAATGTTCAAAGTGTTGACTTGGCCTCTAAATTCCACAGATCTCAAACCCGCTGTTTTGGCGTACACAATATTAGGAAGATGGTCATAATATTGTGCTTGATCTGTTCATGTGATTGCTGAAAGGCAGGGCGGAGGCGGGTTCGGCTTTCTGTGACAGCAGGTCCCTTTTTGTTGCATTCGACCCACAGCGGATATATTAAATATGCATGCCAGTCACCATCTCTGCTACCTACTAAGCAAGAGGGTCTAAGGTACTCTTTGACTGTAACTAGTAAATCCATTGTTTATAATCTAGCTAGTTACGTGCAGTACAGTCTGGCAAGTGTGCTATTCTGCTTCAGAAGCAGACATGTTTCTTCATGAATTGCAATTGTTACAGCTAAAACAGCAATAGCTTGAACTGATTTTACTTATTAGGGGAAGAGAAAAAACTAACGACTGAAAGAATTGGATCTTGTCTGTTGTGTAGCCTATGTGAGAACAGAACATTTTAATAAGTAAAACTATAAGACGACTAAACAGGCTCTGATATGAAAAGAAATTATGTGTCAATGTTTTGTGGGTTGAAAAAGGTGGGGCATAGATGTCCTGTCTGGACTGAAGGACGAAGGCCCGCACTGCCCAGCATTACTGACGAAGTGCGTACTCCAGGAAAAAAACTCCCCCCGCCCGAAATAAAGTGACTTCTGACACGGGTTCTACAATAAATTGCTCACCATGACGTATAGATAACAAGCTGGCTGTTTTCGTATACAGCCACAGACATGCAAGGACATACATTCATGCACATACACACAGACTGTACAAACACTGTGCACACTTTTTCTTTATATATTTTTAGGGAAAGAAAAATACTTAGATCACAGAGGGCATCAATGAGGCTGATAGAGAACAGTTATTAAAGTGAACATTTTCCACAGGCCGGATAGAAATAACAAAAATATGTATGAAAACAAAAGCACACTGGGTTTCCTCTTCTTGCTAATCTGTGTCTGTCCTTCCCTCTGTCACTTTCATCTCTTTCTTACTCAGCATCAACAGATGCCCACCAAAGGATGCTTAATTCCGTCTGTCTCGCAGCCTGTTCCATCATTAAATCTTCTAAGGCAGATCCGCCAAAAAGGCGGAAATAAATCGTTGTCGAAGCGTCAGGAGCAGAGCTAACATGGCAACTCTGAAGTCACCAAACGAAAACTGAGTTCCAGTTAATGACTAGGGTTTACGGTAAACTCCAGTCAAATGTCCTCTGCGATTAAGTAGCCCGCCTGAAATGTAACCAGCGTCCATAACCTTGAGTCAACCAATAACTTGAGGCAACCAATCACATTATTTCTGCCTTAGGGGCAGGTCTGCCTCCAGAACAAGATTAATGACGATAAACACCCACGCTCATCTGTCTCTCCATCCTTCCCTCCATCCCTCACCACCAATCCCCCACTCACCGTCAAAGGCCTTGTACTGTCCATTGAGGGAGGCTTGCAGGGCTCGTCCGGCATCTCTTATCAGGCCCTCCATCTCTGTGCGAGTTAGATTGGATAGGCTGTCCTCCATGCCACTGGTGCAACACGTGTAACCCTGAGGACAGATTCGCAGGTGTTCTCCTGAGGAGGGAAAGGGGGTGGAGGGTCAATTAGGACAACTATACTTGAGGGCCCATTGAGAGAAACAAGTGTTATTAAGAATACATTTTATTCATAAAAGTAACATATAGTAAATTTTTCTATTCTAATTTGAAATTAGAAACTGTTATGCCAACAGAGCATCTGAGCAAAATCTCAAAGGGATATTAGAATTGTTCTCTGGATTAACCCAGCTCTGTCAGAGAGTCAAACAATATAGAAAACAGCAATGAAAATGCAACTGACAAAAATATTTGGTTATTGATGTTTGCTTAGGAATGGGTTGCTGCTTTGAGAACAGGCATAGAGTTTTATCATTCATTTATTCAGCTCTGTCAGAAAAGTGCAGTGTAGCTCATTAAACTTTGCGGAGAACTAATCATCTTTTGGAAATAGGGTATTTTCAATATGGACTTATCCGACCAATGTTATTGGTTGTAAAAATGCAAACGTAACTGATTTGTCAAAATTCGAAGACCCACCCTCTTGTCAAAATTCTGAGATCATTCAAGAATGATCAGCAAATGCATTTTAGCCTCACTGTCAGAAATGTGTCTCTTATATATTATAAATCTGATAATAAAAACGCCGGCAGGATTGTGAGTTTGTTAAATGTGTTCAAACATCATTGTACAAGCTTGTATAATGCTTGCAAGCACAAACTAAATGTACAAGCTTGCAATATGTTTTTACAGATATGATCATCGGACTTGTGACCACAGCCCTTAATATACGACCATCAATTTTGTCACACAGGTGCACAGAGTTTTAACTTGTTTTATATTCCATAGAATACTAGTTGAATAACGAATCATGAAAATCGCAACTCAAGTACTGCAAAACAGTTTGGAGGCCACTTGGAACACTTTCCCTGAAGATACTTCTTATAGCTACTGTAATGTAAATACAAAGCATTGCTCACTCACTATTGTAGACACATCTATTTTCAAAATACCACTAAGCTTTGAGAGCATAACACTAACTTCTTCCAAATGTAAACACAAATACGTACTTACATATTATTTGAATGTTATTCAAATTGAAATATTATTCACATAATTGCTGTAGTGTAAATAGTCTGTGTGTTACATGAATGCGCTCAAAGAAGGACACAGCCCTTACAATTCCCTGTATTTTATATCTTAAAATACAGAACTAGATTATATATTTATGTTTTTAAATTGACCACCCTAACCCATGATCTCCATCTGTCAGAGCCTCATTGAAGAGGCTCTAAGTTGCACTGTGATACATAGATGGATAACAGAAACACTGAAGCAATTAACTGCAGGCAGAATACCAAGATCATGGCCTATATCCACAGAATATGCACACATTTTAGTCAAAGTGTAAACGTTTCAACATTTCTTGGTTTGCATATTGCATATTGTAGCACATTTTTGCTGGTGCTAACTTATTGCATGCATGAAAGCTTCTAAACAATGCAGGCAGGTCAACGAATTTGCTCCAAACCTAACAAAAAACACAAAAAGCCATTTAATCTAAGGAAAATGGATTACATTTAGAAATAAGAATGATATTACTGGTCAATAATGCAAGCTGGATTTTGTATACTGGTCTATACGAAAAGTACCAAAATCCAAAGTTAAAAAGGAAAGAACACGTAAATGGAAAGGCCGTGTTCAGCACCAGTGGCCACAATGTACATGAGAAAGCAGCATGGATTGAATGTGTCTACGTGTGTGTCTGAATTAGCTGGAGTGTGAATTTCGTGTTAGTGTGTGAAAGGGCCCGCGGTCTAGATCAGAGTGAAGGGCAGATAAGCAGTTAGTTTAACAGTCCGATGGCCCGGGGGTAGGTTGCTTTTTATCAGTATATCTGTCGTGGATGTAGCTAATGCTCCTGAATGGTCTATGTCTGCTAGATCGTAACAGCGCCAACTGCCCGTGGCTCGGGTGTCTATGGCCCATTATCAGTCTTTTGACCTTTCTGCAGCACCGTTAGGAATAAACGCCCTTGAGGGCAGGCAATGTGCCCCGAGCGATTTGCTGTCAACAGCGCCCAACAAAAAAACATATTGCTGGAGCAGGATACAGTACTCACAAAAAGAAAAAACGTCAACCGGGAGACCTTTTCTGTATTTTCTTTGACAGGAAAGTTCGAATGATATGTAATGGAGCGGGATACAGAGAAGATGGCCGAAGGCTGGGGCTTGACCCGTGTCACCTGGGTGCATGTGTGGTTTTGACCATTTGAACAAGACAAGGCAAGGTAAGGCAGACAAGACAATTTATATAACACATTTCATACAAACGGTAATTCAAAGTACTTTAAATATTAAAAATTGACAGGAGTAATATGAATATGTTTTACATGTCCCCTCCGGTATGAAAAAACATGAAATTCTTAGGTTGACTGTTGTGTCTTGCTTAGGTTTGCAACAGACTACAATGACCACAAAGAAGTATTCTCACATTCAACATTCTCATGTACAAGAGGCAAACGAGTGAATGACAAAGAGCACCATCAAAAGATTCTGAGCAGAAAGTACCTGATCGGATCCTGCACATAAGCATAAGGATTCTTATACAATATTTTAAAAATAAATTGGATTTGAGAACACTGTTCTTCCTTGTGTGATTCGAGAACAGGCGAGGTATGGATACAAACAACATATGGATATAGATATATCTCAGCAAGCTTCAGAGGCGTCTTGGGGAGTCAGCCCCACGCAACTTTAATGAAGACTCCTACAGAAATGATCAAAGGATTGTTTTTGACAAGAATGACTCATACAGACGTATGTACTACATGAGTTGTATTTGGCCTTAGGCAAAGCACATCCATGCGTTCAGAATGCTGCACAGTGATGTTGCGCAGTTATCAAAGGAAAATAAAGGGAATACTTGAAATATTCTATGAACGTTATGAACATCGTCATCGACCCACTCGATGATAAAGCATGCTAACCTCCTTTTAATGTTTAACGGCATTCACCTTCTTAAGAGGCTGACACATACATAGAGTCTCTCTCTAATTCTCTACGATCGCTTTAGCTGTGCAAATGTATGTCACAGAGTGAAGGCTGTAACTAACGTGGGCATTTCTGTTCACATCATATTGTTGCTCCCTCTCTAAGGAGGAGCAAACCAACTCTGAAATAATTGGACATTTTCTGTGTCCTGGTCAGATGGAAAGGTTCTGGGATTTAGAAAGCAGCCCACAGATCAATACATTTTCAATTTCACAATGATTCCCTATTTCACAACTGTCAATGCGACGTGGTCGACACAACACAAGTGCAATTGTAGTGATTTGTTTTCGGGCTTCCAATATTTTCCATTTAGGATGCACACAGTGTGTCTTTGGGAAAGACATGTGTCCGTGTTAGGCCACTAAGGTGACCATCTACTGGAACAATAGCCTCACAGTTTCACAGAGCCAATAAATCGATCCAATGTGCAAGAACTCGAAAGTTACAGCCAAGCATTTCGCCCTCTTAGTTGTTGTCGACAAGGCAACGTCGTACACATGTACTTGCATGCGTGCGATGGGCTTGTTTGTTCATGCACACCTGTGTGTTTGTCCGGTTTGTGTGTGACTTCACTTAACCACCATTAGCTGTCCAGGTGTGGTGAAGTTAGTTGTGTGGTGCGTTGAGATGTGAGAAACCTACACTTACACCTTCGCCATTACATAGACATTGTTTCCAGGGTGACTTACAGAGACATTTGCAGGTTCACTGGGTTGCTAAGGGATGTGCCTGGACAGAGCCTCTGAATCAAGATTTTCAGGTGTTTTGTCAATCGAAGGATGAACATTGGTTTGAACCCATTGTGGGACAGTCGGACGACGGAGTGGGGGGTAATTGCTAAGTAGTATATTAATGTCTCGATGTCCAATTTTTCACATTGCCAGTTTGTGTGTGTGTTTCTGGGTTTTGTGTAAATGGTGCTGGAGTGTGTTATCTATTGTCTAAGTGTGTCAACTAGCTGTGCTTTTCTTAATCAAAGAACATGGTAGATAAACGGCATACATCGGCTATACGAACACAGACTCTCATCTCCTCAGTCTCTCATCTCACATCTGTGGTACATGTGTGCGGGGGCGGGGGGGAGTGGGGTTGGGTTTGTGCCCGGTCAATCTGCTTGTATATACCTGCCCGGGCCAGGCTTTGCCAGGGTTAGAGAGCCCACAGACTGCTGGCTGCTGGCTGCAGGACCTCTGAGCTAAGTGAGTTGGCACACACACCTCCTAAACCTCCACCTTGGACAGCTCATCCGTAACCACATCACTTTTTCCAGTCGGTTTGTCTCCGGTAGTATTACAAACAGAACAGGATTACCAATTACACTCGTAAACTCGAAAGTCTGCATGTGTGTGTTTGCTTGGCTGTGCCCATGTGTGTGGGCAAGCCAGCCAAATCAATAAGAAAAGTATATTATATGTTGAAGAACCAACATTCATCAACAGTGCCCACTGTCTCCTCGGCAGTCATCTCCCGTTTCCCAGAGGACAATGGGGCAATCACATTACTGTTTCATAGAGTTATTACTTTTCAAAGGGTTTCAGGGGGTATTTGTAGTGCTTTCTGTCAGTGGGACTACACCTTAAAAAGGCGCAAGGGAATCAGAAAAGCACTATATACACACAGCATGGCTTTTAACTTAAAGTTTATCAGTAAAATATTTATAGCACTGGATTTAATGCCAGCCATGCATAATGTTTATGTTCCGACTGAAATAACAAAAACACACACACCCTGACACAGCCCAGCTAGCCACAGACCAGCACACCCTGACACAGCCCAGCTAGCCACAGACCAACTCACACACCCGGCAATGCAGCCGCCCCATGTCCTTGTGTCCCAGGAGGCACACCCTAACCCAATCCCTGGGCGTTGAAGGGGCATGAGTTAGAGGGGGACGTTACAAAGCCTGTAACTCCCAAAATGTGTCCATATACACACGCACCACATAGACTCAGTAAACACTGAGGAATTCTCAGGCCATTAACTTATCACAGGCCACCAGAGAGTAAACGAAGAGGAAGACTCCGATTCAGAGGAAATCGTGGGGAAATAAATAAGGTCAAACCCACTCCTATAAACCCCATGGCTAGAGATATAGACTGGGATTTCAAAGAATGGGAGGATGTGGAAAGAAAAGAAAGAGAGAAATAAGAGGGGCTCGTTGAATTCCCTCCATTATGGGTCTAGACTGCTGCTGCAGCGATTACCACAGCAGCGAAGAAAGGGATAGAAAACGATGGAGAAGCGAGATTGACAACAGACACGACAGTGCCAAAAATAGACTTCACAATTATCTAAAAGAACCACAGTTTAAGCGGGTCACCCAAGGACATTTCTATCTACCATAATACCTACCAGGGTGGAGTACTTCAATGTTGAACAAATGGCACTTGTGTACAAAGGCCCTCTTTGAAATACGTTGACGTAGCCTAGAAAGACATATTTTTCAGTGTTCCATAGTGAGAGTGCTGGATCATAATAAGACAAATCCTTGCTTTAAGAAGGTAGCTAAGGATGACAATCTGTGTTCCTGGTACTTCCTGTTTTGGTGGGATAGTTTCATGTTTTAAGAAAAATCTGAAAATCCTCGTCAATTTCCAAGTATGTCCTGTCTAGCAATGTGGATATTGCTAGATTACATCACAAACATATTGCCATTTACAGTTGTTTCATGTGCTCAAGAAATCAGATTGACCGTAATAATAGTTCTAAAACTGTCCTGACAGTTTGTTGCTCTCTCGACCTGGTTACTCAGTAAAACATGTCTAGGTGTTTTGTTGAGCAATGCAAGCATATTCGTATCCGTTCAGAGTGCAGGTCAGACAGGTTGTGCTGCCCAGATTTTGCCCATTCATTTCTATGGTTGAACTTGATTATCTATTCCCTCTGCTGTCTGCAGCTCATTTTCCATTGGAGGAGGAACGCCACCTTCGGTGGTCAAAGCTGCTCTGTATGAAGCCTGGTCTCTGCCATCCCAATCTCCTGTTAATGATAGTTTCCAGTTCATGGTGGAAAGTTGTTTATGCATTCCTGTGACATTTATGTGTGAGCACCTCCAGCCACAGAACATCCTGCTACAATGCCCGACACAAGCATTTGTGGTTGGGTGGCATGCTAACATCAGTTATTTAAAAATACAGTTTTCTCCCTTAAGACCAACAATAACATTCATATTACATCCACTAAAACAAGCTTACTCGTTCTGTTTAGTGCCATTTATTTAATCCTTTGTTGTAATTTGTATATAGATGTGTATATTTAATTCTAGCGAAAAGCAGGGTGTGCTGCCCCCCCCCCCCCCCCCCCCCCCCCCCCCCCT
>JACXGK010001580.1:0-50652 GCA_016801125.1 Novumbra hubbsi | reverse complement strand
GATCCACCCAAATCTCCAGTGTCCTACCGAAACTACAGAGGATTAAATGAAAGCTACAGCTGTGTTTTCGCACCTACAGGTCTTTCAATAATCCGATGACCTACCGAAAGACTATCCAGTAATCTTGTGGATGTGAGCTAGGAAAACACTTGACAGGGAACTTAACCTGTATCTGCCGCCCGCCAAAAACAACTGTCCATCTCCATCAAGTCACTCTGATTAATAACACTAAGGATTCTGTAGAGACACTGCTAGATTTTTATTTATTCTGTTCACCATCTCTCCCTCTCTCTGGTTTCTTTCTGCTTTTTCTCTCTCCTGCTGTTTTCTTCACTCCCTTATTTTCTTTCCCTCTCTTTTATACACACAAACACACACACACGCAGGCAGTCATATCCCCTTCGTGCATGCTACGTCTGATCGTCAGGTCGGTAGTGTAACGTGAACTACAGGCTGGCAACATAAATAGCTTCCTAAATTCAGCAGCTAGGGCAGCAGGCCACAACACTTATTGCTGGGACCCGGCTGGGCTGACTGTCCATCCAGCTCCATAAAGGGCACCAGGCACCCATGGATACCCCACTTAATGGAACATATGACACACACACACAGCCCAAAACCTTGCAAATGGGCCACAGCCTCCTTGAAGAGATTACATTTACACAGGCCTCTCACACGTTGCCGCTAGATAGCTGGATAGTATTTGTCTTGAGACACACCAAAACTACTTTTTGTGAAATAACGTAGGTCACCTGATAACTTTTTAGTTATCCAGGAAATAAGTGTTACAGTTTTTCTCAATCACTAAGATTCTTGGACCTGTTTATAAACAGTTTTGACAACATGAATTCTGCTTGGAAATATAGTGAAGAACCAATTGAGAAAGCGTTTCATTTGCTTGTAAAAATAAACATACATTCAAATGTATTGTGGTTTCCAAAAGGTAACAAATCTTGTAAGATGGCTTAAAGAAATGACATGAAGAGAGAGAACTTGTTTGGGAGCTGTCAGCATCTGATGAACAGTACTTAAATGTCACTTCCTTGAGGAAAATCCAGTGCCACACACCGAAAACCTGGTTATGAAGCCGAGACTGCCAAAGGCATTGCCCTCGGCTGGCTCACAACGACGAGAAGACAGAATATCAAGAACATGATGAATTACAACGGGTTTGGTAATTAAGTCACTGTTCCCTGAATGATCCTCGTACCCAGACTCAAACGGCTGCTTCCAAAGAGGAAAGCCGGCTGGTGAGCGAGATTATTGGGAAAACATGGATGGCTGCCTTCCATGACAGGCGGGTGATAGACAGACACGCAGACGACCAAGTGGCAATGTCACCCGTTGAATAAGCAAGGAATGTTTGAGGACTGGACTGTAAATACCACCGTCAGTAGGCCCCGGTTACAGCGCTGTCACTGTTGAGAGTGTGCATGCGCAGTCAGTGTGCAACTGTTCAAAACAGAACAGGAAAATGTATAAATTATATTATAATAAATACACATTCTATTTGTGTAATACAATGCCCGGATATGAATGTAGTAAATAAGGTATTAGACTGCATCAACAAAACTGCATCACTAATAAAAAGAACACAATAAGACACATAACTAGAGGAAAAACCACCAAATCATGAGAAACATTAGAGGAGCATATTGTTGCCTATTTAAATAAATCCTGTTTGAAATAGTGGGACACAATTTAAGACAACACATTCCACATAATTTGGATTATTAGGTTGTGAATTAAGGCAACGCCACTTAGGGCATTAGGCCACACAGTTGAGATGTTTTCTAAACATCACAATAACTATTCAGAACATAGAAAAGGGGGAGAATTACAAAAGGAGGTCAACACACATTATTATTGTATATTTCAGATGACGCAAGAATATTAAAACAACACTTTTTAAAATCACCCCACAATGTCCCTAAAACAGCTTGATTCGCCACGCTCTCCAATTTAGCCCCTATGTCAACACAGGCCTGGGTAATTAACAAGACTAAGTTTGTGTGCGTTTAGTGACTCATAACAGATTCTGTCTGACTCGGGTCATTTAAAAAGCAAGACAACAACAGTCTGTGGTGACCTCATTTCTGTTTTTCTCATGCTGCATACTGGTTGGTTTTTAGACAGTATGACTCACAGGTTGAGACACTTCAGATTGAAAGCTCCTGTCACATGATGGACGCCTCACTTAACCCCCGACCCCAATGACAGCTTATTAGAGAGAACCACAGAGTAGAGAAGCAATTATAAAGTCACCAACCCCTTTCCAAATGTCAACCTTTTGTTGCATTACAGCCTGAAAGGAAAACACTTTTTTATGGCTTTATTAACACACAGTATAGGACTCCACTACTTAGTAGTGCAATTCAAATAAAAAAAGGAAGAAGACAGGGGATGGATATGAAGAGATTTCAAAGGCTTTGTCTATCCCTTGGGTTACAGTTAATTATAAAGAAGTGGAAAACAAATGACACCACCCAGAACTTGCATAGCCAATGGCGACTCTGAAAGCTGGTAAATGTGACTAATCACAAGGGCTCCTCAAATCTGGCCTCCATGGGGGAAAAAAATCCATCAAGTCTCATTTGAGCTTTGCCAAAAAATACACTGTAGATTCTGTGGCAAAAGGTGCCAATGGGTCAGATGACACCAAAACGAGAAATAATACAGTGGGGAGAACAAGTATTTGATGCAAAATGATTACTTAAAAATCATATAATGTGATTTTCTGGATTTTTGTTTTAGATTCCGTCTCTCACAGTTGAAGTACACCTATGATAAGAAATTACAGGCCTCTACATGCTTTGCAAGTAGGAAAACCTGCAAAATCGGCAGTGTATCAAATACCTGTTCTCCCCACTGTATGCCTGGCAAAAATGTAATACATATTTCCACCCAAAAAGCAACATGCCTACAGTAAAGCATGGCGGTAGCAGTATCCTGTTGTGGGGATGTTTCTCGCACTTGTCAGGATAGAAAGGACAGTGAAAAATACTGACAGATTTATCAGGAGAAACAGCAGCCCTCTGCCAGGAGGTTGAAAATGGAATGATTTTTCAACATGACAATGACCCAAAGCACTTTGCCAATGCAAATGTACTGTAGCTGAACAACAAAAATGGGAATGGCCTTGACTTGCCTAGTCAGAGTTTAAATCCCATCAAGAATCTGTGGAATGATTTGAAGATTGCAGTCTGGTCATCATGCAATTTGACTGAGCTTGAACAATTCTGCCAGGAAGACAGGGCAAACATTGCAAATATCTAGTGACAAATTTAACAGATGTGTGTTCATAGAGACTCATGGCAGTAATGCAAGACACTTTACATACGTACATAAGTAAAACGTTTTTTTTCCCTGTGTTAAACAGTCTCATATCACAGCTTTTATCCAACAAGCATTCATAATTTGAATCACCTGGTTTATAATTTACAATGTATTGTTTTTGCATGAAGTGGTTATACAATATTCAGTATTGTAGTGTGTAGTACCGTGAATACTAATTTGCTTATCCACTTAAATACAATAGTATTTCATTCTGTACACAGTAATATTTATTGTAGTTTCCCGTGTTATGCAATGTACTATACCATATAATTTACTGTATTTTGCAGATACTATTGCATTGTTTACTATACAGTACGGTCTGGGTGGCGTCGCTTTGTTGTCTTCCATGTTTTCATTTCTAGCATTGTATAGTTGTGTACTTTGCATGGTTTGATTTCCATTACTCTTGATCGTTCTCACCAGTCAGCCTTTTAGCACCCTCTATATACTTCTGCTCAGTCTGTTTGACATCGTAAGGTAAAGTTTTCACTACATAACTAACCCTTTTCCAGTTTGACATGTTTCTAGTGATGTCCTGTGTACCGACCGGTTTGGCCTTCACCTTAGACTTTCCCAAGTACTGTTGCTTGGACCTTGTTTTCGGACTACAGCCGTGGGCAAAAGTTTTGATATTGAGTATTGGTTTACACAACGCTTACTGCTGTAGTGTTTCAACACATTGAGGCCTACCTACAAATACTTGAGATTTCTAATTGATGGCCACCTCTCATTTAAGACTCATCTGCAGAGTCTAGTGAAAAGTTCAAGTCTTGTTTTTCTCTTGATGTTATTGACTGTGATGATCTGCAGCACATTTATGAATCAGTCCATTGTCTCCATATGTTGGATACTGTGTATCATGATGCTTGTTACAAACTGTGGGAGCCGCACTCATCACTGAACACTGTATTCTCAAGGCAATTGGCCAGCTCTGTCAATTCATACGCATAGTAACTCTTATGTTTCATCTTTAAGGCCATTCTTGGTATACTCCCCAGGTATTTGTCTGTTTTTCTGTCCCAAAAACGTGGCACTTATGGGTTACGGTCTTGAGACACTATAATTCTGAGTTTTTGGAGTAATTAATGAGAAAGCTAATATTATGGCTATTTTATAGTCAGGTCCTACTACATAATACCGTGTTCGGACAAACCGGAAAACGTTGGGGATCTTGGAAATACTAAGACCAATCAATAAAACATAAGTATACTTTCGGTTTTGGTAAACATTTGTTGGTACATTTCTAAAAGAAACAAAAAGAAAAGTTTGAAGCTCAGTTATATAGAAGATTGTTTTGCTAATGAAAATAGAAAAACAACAAAATATTGCAAAGAGACAAGAAGGGAACCTGTAGATCTGTCTCTGGAGAAATGCCCTACTGTTCATTCATTTTGCTATCAAGCAGATACGTTTTGAAGTTGTATGCACTGGATGGTGTTGGGGCACGGAACAACATGGTGACTCTCACAGGCGGGTTTTGATAGGGACTATTCTGGATTGACTTCAATATTTTAGGGTGATGGGTTGTATGTGTGCTTGTGTATAGGGGTGTGCGTGAATTGACTCATAACCAAGTCAGTTTGTCAAAGATCATTAAAAAAAGGAAGACAACAAGTCAATGATTAATGCCTCACTGTGTTTTTCCTGCTGCGCGCTATTTGGTTTTTAGACAGTATGACTCACACATTGACAAACTGCAAACTAAAAAGCCTTGTCACATGATGAGTGAAACACCTGACCCTTGACCTCTCAGACAGTCAGTCTTAGTGCATCCCTTTTACATTCTGGGACCCAAACACACTTCACATCTGGTACAAAAACAAACAACATCAGAGGAAAGCAAATGGACAATACACTCAAGGCATAGGCTTGTTTAAACAGATGAGGCTTGAGGCAGTGATGAAGATGGAAACAGATTCAGAGTCACAGATGGGGATTAAGATTAGATAGGCAGAGTTAAGATAGATGCTGCAGGGCTTTATAGGTGAACATAAGAATATTGTAATCTATGCGCCGAGGGACGGGGAACCAGTGAAGTTCCTGGAGGATAGGAGTGATGTGCTGCCAGGACTGGGTTTTGCAAAAGTGAAATTTGACTGTCTATTTCACATGTGGTTCAAAGCTGAGGGAGGAGTCCAGGATGACGCCTAGGTTGCACCCATAGGGAGAACGAGAAACAGCTAAGAAAAGGAAGTCCAAGTGATTGTCCAATAGGAGTATATGAAGCAAGGAAGTTTGTTGTTTATAGAACAGGTGTTTAAGAGAGCTAGGTTGGTAGAACAACCTAGAACAGAGGTTAAGAAAAGAGGCAGATTGGAGGGGATGAAGGCCGCTGAGATTGACAGGTTGGGATGATGGATTTGGATGGAGGTGGTAGTAAGACCATAGAAACATTATGTTGTTACTAGTGTTAGATGATGGATATGGATGGAGGTGGGAGTAAGACCAGAGAAACATTATGTTGTTATTAGTGTTGAATGATGGATATGGATGGAGGTGGGAGTAAGACCAGAGACATTATGTTGTTACTAGTGTTAGATGATGGATATGGATGGAGGTGGGAGTAAGACCAGAGACATTATGTTGTTACTAGTGTTAGATGATGGATATGGATGAAGGTGGGAGTAAGACCAGAGAGACATTATATTGTTACTCGTGTTAGATGATGGATATGGATGGAGGTGGGAGTAAGACCAGAGAGACATTATATTGTTACTCGTGTTAGATGATGGATATGGATGGAGGTGGGAGTAAGACCAGAGAGACATTATATTGTTACTCGTGTTAGATGATGGATATGGATGGAGGTGGGAGTAAGACCAGAGAGACATTATATTGTTACTAGTGTTAGATGATGGATATGGATGGAGGTGGGAGTAAGACCAGAGAGACATTATATTGTTACTAGTGTTGGATGATGGATATGGATGGAGGTGGGAGTAAGACCAGAGAGACATTATGTTGTTACTAGTGTTGGATGATGGATATGGATGGAGGTGAGAGTAAGACCAGAGAGTGTTAGCGTTGACAAACTATTTTCAAGCAACAGCCCAGATGAATATAGGGTCGTGCACGTAGTATGCCCAGTAAGCAGGCATTCATAGGTACCAACGGAGGATGGCAATGGTTGTTATTAATGGTTCAGAGTGAAGGGTGAGCAAATATTTTGTGAATGAATTTAACTTAAATGTATGGCTAAAAGTATTTGTGCCTTTGCAATTGATTCAAATGTATTTGGTTATCCACATATGTATTTCTTTGGTTTGCAGTTTTAAAACCAGTTTGAACAGAGAATAAATTTTTTTAATTTTAGAGGAAGTCACTAACAAACTAATACAATTCTCCTAAAACCCTAATGTGCTTGTTTTAAGCTAATGTAATGTTAGCAAGACATGGCTGCATCAGAACATTTGATGGAAGATTGTACCTAAGGATTGTCAGAATGGTGTTGAAAGCCTCTCGTTCAGCTGTCACACAGATTCAAGCTGACCTTCGATCTTTAAACACAAGGTATGACAGTTTGAACTTCCACCATTCGTTGCAAACTCAGTGAAAGGGGTTTTACGGCAGGAGACCAACTGCTGGAGGACATAATAACCCCATGTGCAATTAGCAAACACAGACCTGTCAGATAAACCTGCCACAATCCCTTACCTTATGTCGATAGATGAGACTTGGAGCTTCTTTGTAAAGCATGCCTTCTTTATGTTTACAGAAAACAAAATGGAACCTTCAAAAGACAAAAACACCCTACTCAAGTCAAACATGGTTCAGTGATGTTTTGGGTTTGCTTTGATGCCTCTTAAAGGATACATGGCATTGTAGATTATACCTAGGCTTTTTGGAATTTTAACTCCAAAAATGACCCAGGAATAGTTCAAGACCAAACACTGGACAATTTTGAAGTGACTGGCAATTATCTCAATCTTATTGAGAACCTGTGAAACAGCATGATTGTACTTGATCAATCATGCTGTATCATGGATGTATCATGGAGCTAACACTTTGCTGTCTAAGACTTAGTCTTAGGTGTTGAATAACATATTAATACTTTGGACTACTATTGGCCTTAGGTTATTTTTAGAGCAATTTTTTTTATATAAAAGGGCAAGTGTGCCAATACATTTGACCAAGTCAAGCAAACGTCAGGGATATTAATCTGTCCAGTTAGGAAGTCTACGCAATTGAGAATCAATGTCACCAGTTTTGATGCAAATGGAAGTGACAACAGGTGCACCGGAAAAGCAACAGCAGGCTAGTGGCCAAAGGCAATTGCTCTCACCTTATCTACCTACTAACCAGACTGATTCTTCTCAAGTTGAATAAGAATTCAACACTTCACCATTTTTCTCTGTAAATATATTTCATAAGGTGCTACTGACATGAACTTTTCACCAGATATTGGTAACAACCGATGTAATCCATACATACAAAGAAACCAAAACAAATCATCTTAGAAATTAAGTTGTGTAATAATGTGAAATGACACAGGGAAAAAGTATTGAACACGCTTACAGATATTTATTGAATACTTTGTACAAAAGCCATTGTTAGTATGGACAGCTTCAACACGCCTCCTATATGGAGAAACTAGTTGCATGTATTGCGCTAGTGTGATTTTGGCCCATTCTTCCACACAGTCTTCAAATCATGAAAGTTCTGTGGGCCTCATCTATGAATCTTGATCTTCAGTTCTTTCCATAGATTTTCAATGGGATTTAGGTTAGGTGATTGGCTGGGCCATTCTAGCAGCTTTATTTTCTTTCTCTGAGAGTTTCCTTGACTGTGTGTTTGGGATCATTGTCTTGCTGAACCGTCCACCCTCATTTCATCTTCATGGTAGATGGCAGCAGTTTTGTGTCAAGAATGTCTCTGTAAATTTGCCCATCCTACCTTCAATTATGTGAAGTTTGCCAGTAACATTTGCTGAAAAGCAGCCCCACACCATGATGTTCCCACCTCCAAACTTCACTGTTGGTATGTCTTTTTTAGGGTGATGTGCAGTGCCATTTGGATTGCTGGATTGCTTTTTAATTACTGATAGATTTCAGCTGTTCTCTTGGCCATGCCTTTTTGCACCTCCCTTTCTTCACGTGTTCAATACTTTTTCCCTGTGTCATTTCACATTATTACACATAACATAATTTATAAACTGATTTGTTTCGGTTAATTTCTATGTATGGATTACTTGGGTTGTTACCAACATCTGGTGAAAATTTCATGTAAATAGCACCTTTGGAAATATATTTACTGAGAAGAATTGTGACGTGTTCAATACTTATTTCACCCGCTGTATATACATATACACACATAAATATAGTAGATTGCAACCAGCTCAGAGAAAGGCCTCATCATCTACATTAGCTAAATAAAGTGTGTAAAATAGTCAAATAAATACTTGTAGATTCTTAAAGGGGGGGTGTTTGCACAAAGGGTCCTAGGTGGAACCCAATGCAAATGGTATCCACAAAACGGTTCTCTCTTAGGACACAAACCAAATGTGGATGGTTCTCAATTTTTTTTCTAAGAGTGTGGCAGATACATTTTGTATTTTGTCTATAAGTGTTAGTGTGTGTGCGATATTGCTCAGACAGACCTGTCTGGGAGACCAGAGAGAACACCTAGCCCTGCTCCGCTCTGGGTGAGCAGCAGGGCAACCAGATACAGCGCAGGCTGACAGGCCTGAGGAAGAGCTGTTGCTGCGGCTGTCAGGGCCTGTCAAAGCCTGAGGCCTGGGCCTAAAGTTACAACTTCACCCATGGCCAAGTCACAGGGAGCGGACACAGAGTCGAGAGGTTGGGGGAGGTAATAAAAAGGTGAGAAGGAAAAAGAAAAAGTTGAGGGTGATTAGAAAAAGAGGGTGACAGGTAGATCGGGAAAGAGAGAAAAATACAAAAAGAGAGAGAGGGAGGGCAAGGATGATTGCCGGGGGGTTGTC
The DNA here is from genome assembly GCA_016801125.1 of Novumbra hubbsi. NCBI lineage: Eukaryota > Metazoa > Chordata > Actinopteri > Esociformes > Umbridae > Novumbra > Novumbra hubbsi. The sequence continues at coordinate 41,378 of JACXGK010001580.1, read as the reverse complement.
AGAGAGGTGCAGACACAGCTGTTATCTGCCACAACCTTTCAAGCCTCTGGACCTGCAATACCCTTTCACCCTCACCCCACTCAATTGCAATCCAGCCCTATGAACTTCTTTGAAATAGGCAAAAATATATATATAAAAAAACCTAAATCACCCACAGGGCTTATAGGCGGATGGAAAAATGTGGATGGGTGAAAGCGGAAGAGTAATGTAATTAAGTCATTTAACCTTTTAGGGTATACTTAGAAATATCTTAAATGAGGAGAGGTAGTTTGTTACAACTATCGGAGCAATGAAGTACTTTATACCCATGTATCACTCACCTTAGAACTGATTTGTACCATCAGTCATCACATTTTAAGATTCTCTTGTGAACCACAGATCCACAACGTCTGACATATTCATATGAATATTGAATAACCGCCACTCAATCATCACATTCATTCAAACAATTTCAGCAAGTACTAACCTTTCGGAGTCCCTTTGAGAGAAAGGACTGAGTTAAAAGAGGGTTTAAAAATGACATTTTCAAATGATTGACAGATGACAAAGCAATTTTGCTGGTGGCAGTGCACCTACTGTACACCCACCCGAAAATGATGAGATCATCTAAGAATATAGGAACGTCAAGGGCAACTTCTCTAGACACCATCATCTGACACATGACAACATTGTACAGAAAAGCAGGTAGGGTGCATATCGCCATCCCGTTGGGGTACACTATTGTTGACATACACGCTCATCCAAATCAAATGGGACATCTTTTTGAAGGTTCATATTGCAGGGGTAGGGATGAGTGAAGGGAGTTGTCATTCACAGCCCACACCAGACACATCGTGACATGTACATTATTTTTAAATTCAGAAAATTGTGTAGGGCTGGTCCGAGTTTGTGTCCCAACCATATCGTTTTGAATAATTTAATAAGAATAAAAAGTGGCAGTTCCATTAGGCCCTAGGGGGCCATGTTGTCTCAATTTTATTGGTACGTACGCCATTTAGCAGCAAGGTGCGATCTGCTGATTGGTGCATTAGTAGACTGACCCTAGTGTGATCATGACTCTCACAGGGTAAGTGAAACAAAGATTCTATGTTGCGCCCTGTTTACGCACAGGCTTACATTGAGGCGGTTTAAACAGGAGGAAGCATGGTGCATTATACATGTATCAGGTTGCTCATATAGTTCCTGTGACATTGGACAAGTCCAGGGCCTGGGCCACCAACAATGTATAATTGTTTCACTAAATTCAGTGCTAATTACAGTAACAATGAATTCCATCACTGCTTGAAGACGCCCGTCTAAACGACATAATGTAAATATGCCCCTCAGAATGCCAAAACAGGGACTTATCACATGTCAAACATGGCCCAAAGCACTACAAGCACTGTTCTTATGAGGAAAACAACGGAGGACATGTTCATTTGGCCAAAATGAACCACTCATCCGTTAGTCATCGGCCACAGAGCAGATCAAAGCCCAGACAAGTCTATCACTTGTTCTCAAGTCTCTAGTACTCTTTTCTAAGCTTCCAGTCCCTCTGGGTGGGAGACTGTTTGGGAATCTGGTGCTTTCACAGAAAACAAGCCGTTTCCCACATGCCAGGAACCTGACATCTCTTCTGACAGGCTGACAGTGTTTATTTATAGCTGAGAAATGACAGGATCCCTAGGGTGATGTTATCTTATCATTATCTACCTTTTTACAGTCTTGTCTGTGTCATAGTATGTAATAAAAAAAATAATTCTGTCATTCAATGTTACTTCCTGGTGTGGTAAAAAGTTTAAACCACATACTAAACTTTATATAAACCACACCTTGAAGTACCAGTCAGAAGACCTCATTTCCCAAGGGAGACCCTGAAATGTAATTTGATTTGAGCGGTGTTAACAAATGGAGCTGTGCTGTCAATGTGAGTAGTCCTGTACCAAAACAACAAGACACACCTAAATCAATTCCCAAACGGGGAAAACAACAGAGCGTCAAAAACAAATGAATCACTCAAGCTGCTTGGTACCACCGACGAATGTCAAACGGGTGTCGTCAGGTCTTTGTACCTTGCGTGTATTTTAGTGCTATGTGTTATGTCATTGTAAAGGATTAAGCCAAAGAATTTGGAGGTAGCTAATGGGGATCCTAATATTCAATAGGGCGGTTCTTCTCATGGCTTCGTCGACAAAATGGTCCCTAGCATGCAGCATACTTTGGTTTAGGAAGACGAGACATATTGTTTTATACTGACAAATCATGGCCGTGGCATATGAGGAGAGGCCTGGGTGATCTCAACACTAAACGGGTCAGGACAGGCTAGTTCTCCAGGCCTCTACTAATCAAGTTAGGACAGAGAATGGGGATGATGATAACAGGGAGAAAAATGAGGGACAAGAGAGATGGATAGAAAGATACAAGGGGAAACCCCTCAACGAAAAGAGAGAGAAAGTGATCGTTTCAGTCCAGCCCACCACATTCTCCACCCAAAGAGCCAGAACCCAAAACAACAAGTACTGTTGCAGCGCAGTAGCAACTCCACCAATCCAGGACACTGCCACTCCCCTTAGTTCGATGTCGCCCACAAACCGATGAAAATCTTGTTTCCTGTTCACTGCTGAAACATGGGCCCTTACCAGTAAATATACGCCACGTAGATACCGCAACTCCCAGCTGCCCAATGGTCACACAGCAAACAGCAGACATTGTGGGCAGATTTGACCAGCGGTTGAGCTGTAAAGGAAGCGTTTGGTTTTGGAGCAGTACAGGGATAAGTTAGGGTTGGGTCTTTGTGGTTGGCAAATAGTAAGTGTTATTATGCATGGCGCAGCGTAACTTCAATGTGTGGGAAAGTCCAATGTTATTGCTGTTGACATGACATTCTAATTTACAGCAACAGCCTTGGGGAATAGTTACATGAAGAGAATCTCTGTGGATGATTTGCCCTTCATTTGAGGGTCAGGGTAGACATTTCGCCCAGACACCGGAGTTAACCCTGACCCTTATTATCAGTGCCATGGCATCTTTAGCGACCACAGAGGGTCAGGACCACTGTCCCATACAAAATACAACTTCAGGGGCAATGGGATATCAACTTCAGACCAGAGGAAAGAGTGCCAATTCTAGGACTGACATTGCAGGGTGCAGGGATGCAGGGGGGCTACTCCGCTGACAAAACATTGCAAGTCCCTCGCTCTGATCGGTGTGCACCAGCGAGAATCATATATCACGTATCACTGTTGCTTTGGTGAATTATCCTACTCACTTTAAGTGGTACCAAGCAGTTGTTAGCTGGGAAACCTTGGTGTTCACTTATAATGATGTCTTACTGAAAATGGCTCCTGCCACTTCCCTTCCTTAAAGAACATACTTGTACGCATTCAACAATGGAATCTCCCCCTTCGCACTGACCAATCAAGTTTCCCTCAAGGACTAAAACCGACAGGAATCCTCTACAGGAATAAGGTAGCTACGCAGAAAACACAAATTACGCTATTGCACCATTGCTAGCAAGTGAACACAGACACAAACAAAATCATTAGATCCCATTCCGCTGGTAGGGGTTGTTAAAAATGATGTACAGCTTGACAAAGTATGTCCCGTGCAGTGCAATCCTAACATTCTTCACACGCTGTAACTGCAAGAAATCTTGCCGCATGAAACCCACAGGGGCCACACTATTTAGAGATCAACAGGGCGAAAAGTCAGAGTCACATGTAGTTCATATTCAGGATTATCACTAACATGAAAGCAAACACACACATGCAGACATTCAAAGATCAAGGGCCAAAATGCTTCTCTGTCAACAAGGAGAAGTCGACTAATGCTAAAGAAATATATTTAAAATACAAAACGACTTTGAAAAAAGTTCAAAAGATCGGCTTCACACCCACGCCAAGTCAACTTCTTGATAGACAGGTAAATACACAAGGTGTGCGGAACATTTTGTGGTTTGTCTTTGGCCAGGTGTCTTACTAATCCGCCCTTTCATCTCTGTTGTGAAACGAAGCAACTCATAAAGCTTTCTTTGGGAGAAAGGTAAAGTCTGCACTCATTCTGAACCAGAAACACAACTCCTTCTCTCCCTATCCTCTCTCTCCTTCATTCTAATTGTGTATCTCTCTCTTTCTATTTTTCTGTCCATCTCTTTCAGTTTCCCCTCCCTCTCTCTCTGTCCCTTTCGCTCTGTCAGTCTGTCACGCTTTCCCTCCTCTGTCCCTCTTATCTGCCTTTACTTTTGTTGTGATTGTCTTATACTTTGCATTCTGTAACCCTCTCACCATACTCTAACCCCACCCGTCACCACCCTATTGTACCTGTCAAGCTGTCTCATCTCTCACCCAACACTTTGACAGCCAGGTGGCTGCCTTCCCCTTGCAGAGTAGATGGTAGTACAGACAGCACCTGAAGTGTGTCAAAGTGCCTGGTTGTCTTTCTGACTCCGGTCCTGATCCCTACAGAACTACATACATATGAATAGCTTGTGGAAAATGTGGGAAGCTAGCAAGCTCACAAAGGATTCTCTGTTAACAAATTGAAGCTAAAGCATGATTACATCAAAATAATCAGAATTCCTTAATACTTTATTTACAACCTAGACAAAATTACCAACACAATGTCAACATGACTAGGGGATTTCAGGATAACCTCGTAACCAGTAAAAAAATGTATAGCCTTGTGACCATGTAAACCATTTGATATATTAGATATGAAGTAACTAAAATGCAGGAAGTTACTGATAACACACTGTTGTGTGGAGAATACCTTTTGATGACCGCTCTGGATTACAGCGTTTGCTACATTACTAAAATGTGAAAGTAAAATCAAGACAATTAACAGTCAGCTAAGAACAAATGTAGCAGCCGGTCAAAGCTTACCATTTAAGCATAACATAGTGAAAATACATATTGTTTCGTATTTTGAATTAATTTGCTTGCTAGGGAGGTACCTCACAACCCCCAAGTGTCACTTATTTTTAGGATGTTAGGGTAGCCAATTGTTAAAGTGTTGTGTTTTTATATGAAAGTTGGGCTTCTGAAATCACAAGGGGAAAATACCATGTCATTCTATTTCTCAGCATAACAGCCAACCCAACAAATATGTTCTTGGCATATGATAAAACATTGTTTAAAAAGAAACAACTTTTGATCAAACAACGAATAAAGTTTTTTAATATATGACCTACAATATACCTAACACAATAAAATTAGACAGCCTTATCTATCTCCTGTCCAAATATTAATCAGAAAAAGGCCTGAGAGGGACAAAGGTGGTATTCTCTGCTATCACTCCCTTGCTCCAAACACTCATTACAGAGCGTTGGTTTCTGCTCAAAGGGTAGATGGTTATCACACTCTCTCCTTAGAGAGACAAACATGGAGATAGGGAGAGAGTGAGAAAGAGAGGGAGTGAAAGAGGGCAAGAAAGTATGAAAGCAAGAAAGCTGGCCTCAGCTGAAAGGGTAGATTTTATCGCTTTCCATAGAATGAGAGAAAAAGGGAGAGAACAAGAGAGGGAATGGAGAGGGATTATCCCAGATGGGGAAGAGTGAGGGAGGGAGAGAGGATGGACAGCTCTGTGTTGTTATCTGTCTTCTCGGTGACTGAGGGCTTCTTATCTCCTGACGCCAGTCAGGCTTCAGACCACCAAAGACAGGACTGGAGAAGGAGAAGCAGCTTGATCATCATCAACATTTTACCAGTACAGTAAGGTCACCACACAAAAGAGTTACGGTCCTTCGGCTGTCTCTGTGGGAGAATGTTGTTTTGGTTCCAAACACACAGGAACAATTCTGGGTTCCACCTGGAATCAAAAACATTCATCCCGAGAATGAAAAGACAAAGCTACCACACCACAGCTACTCTTAATGTAATCCTCTACCGGGCAGTGCAAAAAAGATCTAGATCAAGGCGTCATTCAGGGATTTATCTCTTTGAGACCACATGGGCAGGCAGGACGGTGTGAATGTCAGGCAGGGATTTCGACAAATCTTGTGATTAGACTGCAGTTGTCAGGCCCATTGGTGACATGGTTGCTCTTGATTTCTGAGAGGTCAAAAGTATACGGCTGTCTGCATTTCAGTCTAGCCTGTGTGCTTGGGTCCATCCGTCTATTGGTGTTTCTGTCGGTCGGCATGTGTGTGGGACTATCTATCTTTTCCTCTTTGCAGCAGTAACATGTGCATCTACACCTCATAGATCATGTCTCCACAGCATGTCTAGACTAGATTGCATAAGACTGACTTCATCAATGCTTTTCTATGTGTCACGGTGCAGAGGTGCAGAGCGAGGAAACATCCTTTTATTCGTTCTTTCAATACAGGCAAAAGCAAACTAACAAAAGGCATGGCCGCACACCAAAAGGCACAAAACAAATATCCACAAAACAAACTATTGACCGGGCAACATATAAAGGGCCCCAATTAGAGACCGCGGGGTGCAGCTGCCTCTAATTGGGGACAACTGAAAAGTGACCATAGAGGTGCCTTGCAGTCAGATTTCTTTAATTGTTACTAAACTTTCTCTCAACAAACCTACATAAACAAATGAGAGATGCCTACCTAGAGAATCAGAGATGATTAATGTTAAAAGTTTAAAGAACTACACACAGATAATCCAACCAAAAAACGGATGGATTTATACTAGAAAATGGCTCATAAAGTGCTTGGACTAGTTCTACCGACATGTCGGCTAACATGAGGATGACACTGTTTTTGGTGCTGCGTGCCAGTTGACAAATGGAGACATCCGTGAGTCACGTCCTGGAGACATGCAACCGTCAGTGCCATCATTCACAAAGACCCTGATAGCTGATTCTGGGTATTTACAAAGCCCCGTTCATTAAATTGACCCATCCCAATAAAAATATTTCTGCAGTCGTCAAAGACACTCTCTGTCAGTTAAAATGAATCTCCCAGTGACACTTAGTCTCGGCATTTGAACTTTCTGGAAGAGGTGGGGCACCGACAAATTTCATGTGGCCTTTCACTCGCTGGTACTGCTCCCCCTAAGTTCTCTTCAAAAGTTTCAGCATAATCAGAACAATAGAGCGCGTGTTTCATAAAAGGGAAATAATGCAGGTCGAAGAAACACACGGGTGGGGGGGGGTTCAGGGTTCAGAAGTTCCCATCGGGTTTCTCCCACCAGCTGTTCGAACGATACAGCGGTGAATGGCCCTCGCATGACAGGACAGCCGGCCATGAAGAGCTGTTCTGCTCCCACCTGCAGTGCAAATATAAAGAGAGATTTTGTTTTCGCAAAAGTGGTGAAGCTGAGCCGCTGACAGAATAGCTGCAGATCAAAGTCTCAGCAAGGGAGTTGTGGAGAGACAAGAGAGATGCCATTGGCTTACGGAAAGAGCGTTGGGGGGGGACTCTAAAGTAGCAAAAAGAGAGAAACAGAAAAAGAAAAAAATAGAGAAGGAAGCGGAAAAAAGGTGTAGAGAGAGATCTTAAAACGACTCCCTCACTAAAAAAAGAACTAATTCCCTTTTAACTTACACAGCCCTCTCATTAGCAGAGCCTGCGCTACAGGGACTCGCTCAATTCCTTCCTGACATCTCTAGACCACTGTAGTGACAGAACAGCCCCAACAACTACTCCAGCCCAGACGAGACATAGCTTTACAGCAGGACTTGACATCCTCAGGAAGAAAAGGACAGAGCACAGTGTGTGCTCACGACAAACATGGACAGGCATGCTCAGACAAGTAGACACACAAAGATAGAAATGTTGTAAAACACGATAAGTTCTGTTTGCTGAACAACACATGAACTTATCTATACCTCATGACTTCCAGGAGAACTGTAATCACCAGAAGATGAGTCACTGCCCATCCTATTCTCACACACACAGTCACCCTAGCAACATTTCAGCAACATACACTATTGCGCATTAGTCTTAGGCACCTGAAAGTCAAACTAAGGCAATAGGGTTAGGGTTAGGGTTAGGGTTAGGGTTAGGGAAACCAACTCTGGTCAGGTAAACCACCAAAGAAAAAAGATGTCTGTCCAATTGCATATTTATGGTATATTTTGTGTATTTTAAGTTTTATAGTAGAGGTGAGACATTGGATGAAAGTCGAGAAGCTTTTTGGTAGAGGTGAGACATTGGATGAAACTAGAGAAAGAGTAGAGTGTGTTGAAATGGCTGCAGCAGGGTTTTACTGTGCCATTTCACCATGTGTGTTTTTTTCACGACAGACCAGATTTTTTTATGTCAAAATAACAAACAATGTAGAGATGAATGTACACCAACAGTCCAATGTTTGGACACCCTTACCCCTGTATATCATCATAGAGCCAAGGCATACTGTATTTATTTCTCAGTAGACAATATACAAAATAATGCACTTACTGAAATACAGTCTGGTGATGCAACGTGAGGTGCATTTTTAGGCGTCAGTCTCTACGGTCTTGCAAGGCAAAAAGACATGCACGCAAGCTCACTAAAATCTACTTAAAACCTTTCTAAAAACTAATGGGGGGGGTCTGTATGCATGTTGTTCGTCTTCGTCTGTCTTTGTAAGGGAGCTGTTTTTTCTTGTTTAGAGACAGATTATAGCCGTAACGTTCCCAGGAAGATTTAATTAAGAAACAGACCATCTAATCCATCGCTAAACAATGGATGGGCTGAATGGTCAGGCAGTTTCCCTAACCCAGTGTGTGTGTGTGTGTGTGTTTGTGCGTGACTTTGTATCCTTTATTTGCTTCCTATTCTCAAGCAGAATTACCTAGTGGGATTGGAAAATGCCTGCGGATGCTTTACTTCCTGTCTATACTTCACTTGCAAAAATTTACTAAAGCAACTAAACACAATATATAATACTGAGCTGTATAAATCCAAATAAACGTCATTCATCCCCAGAGGGGCAGTTAGGTAAAACACCAAAACTAATAATCAGACGTTGAACAGTTCAGCGAGAGTCTCAGAGACATTAACTGAGAGAGACAGATAGAGCGCTACAGACTAAGAGACTGGCTGAAGTCTGAGGTTTCACTGCAAAATTCTGCTGTCTCTCTCTCTCTCTCTCTCTCTATCTCGCTCTCTCTGAGGAAAAAGAGGCAAAGGAGCCGACGTAGGCATAGTAAGTAGTGAGTGAAATAAAATAGCTTTGTAATGGAACATTAAGGCGCTGTGATCTCATGAGATGTCTCTTCACATCCAAGCCTACAGTGAGAAGGCACAGCCGTCGGGTGACGTCCAACAATCCCGCTCTCAGCAGCGGTTGCATGACGTTCGGGAGCCTCAGTCTGCGCCTGTTCAAAACAACCAGGGCAGACCAAGGCAGTGGTAGTAGGGGGAGAGACGGTTAGAAAAACGTAAAGAGATACAGGAGAGAGAAGCGAAGGAGGCTTTGTTGTGCGCCGTCGAGAGGGACTCTGCAAGATGTTAGGAGCGATTTGATGTTGCATGGCTTTACAGCAGTGTCCTAATTTTTGAAGGATTCTCTTTGAGTTTTCCCCCTCTAGTCAACAACACTGCGGCATTTGAATGCTGATCACACCCACCACAAAACTCAATGAGAAGCAGTTGCTTTGGGCCTGAGCATCCAACCGTAATCCTCCAACAAGGTCTCACAGTTTTAGGGCGGTTTTCATAGACACAGATTGAGCCTAGTCCAGAGCAAAATAAATTGAATTCAATAGAAAATTCCATTGAGCTTGATTTACGTAAGGCCCTCAATCTGCTACTGGACGTATTAAGGATCAACCTATTTTTTTTGCATTTAATTTCCTCTTTGCGTTTGCAAGTTTTGCAATTATTGCGGGTTGCCACATTCTGACAGCACCCCCAATAGGGAAGTGCATTTTGGCTCTGTACTCTTGTCTTGTCACGCTCCAGCGAGCGTCGAGGAAAGTGGACACACGTTTGAAAGCTCAATTGTGTGCGCATATGTTCTTGCAAAAAAAATTGTTTTTGAATGAGCATTGTGATGAATATCTTTAGGTTTGTTGAGAATATGGGCTCAGATTTACAAAAGTATTTGAATATAATAAAAACAAAACATTCGCTATTTAACACGGCAGGAGGAATCTATTGCCTCCAGCTCTGAGGATCCCTCCACCCGAGGGGTGTTGCACGTTGCAACCTTTCTATTCAAGTAACATTATCAATTGGTTAATGTTACCTTCCCAACTACTTAAGACTTTTCCAACAACTTGATACCAACATCTCAATTTGTGCAGGTTTCAGGGGTTTCGTATACTTTCACGTGTGAGGTCTCGCCCCTACCTAAACCATCCGCCCAAAAGTGCAGTATCTTCGACAAGTGCATCATTTAAAAATATATGAAATATCTTTTTGTTAGTTTAAGGTCCCGCGCAATTAGAAGTTTCAAAATGTAGTAGCAGGACAAGGCAAACTGAGCCATTACGGTAGCAGTGCTTATAGTGAAATGGAAAAAAGAATAACATTGTTAATAGTAAAGTTTTAAGACCTTTAGTGATGTGCAGTTTGTGAACGATTCCTTCTTTTTGTAAATGCTCTGAAATTCACTAAATATATGGGCTCACCACTATTGCAGCTGTCAAGCAAAACCCCTCAATCTAGTTGCAGCTGCAATTACCCCACGTTTTAAATGTATTAGGAAATAGCATTTGTATGCTAGCAAGTGTTAATATACAGTGTTAAGTTCAAGTTCTAAGTCAAAAACTTGCTCACAATAAGCTTTCTAATCTAAATGAGAGGCGTTTATGTCATGAATTGTGTCTTCAGTTCATGTAAGGAAATGTACGGTGCTCTGGCTGTTATTGACTCGGACTTGAGTTATTTTTGAAGGGAGGGGGGCTGTGACCAAATCATGTGCTGGTGCCACAAAACAAACCGTGTGCAACCAAAACGTTTAGAGCCGTATAACGCTTACCCCTATAATGACTGTTTATGACAGACTCCCACACTATTTCCTCATTTCTCCCTCTCTCCTTTTCTCTCGCTCTCTCTCCCCCATCTCATTTCCTCTTGAGGGTCAAACCTCTTACCCAGCTCCAGCTTACATGGGAGAACAGCAAAATGCTTTACAATCCCATCACCTCACTGTCACATGGCACATCCTTTCTGACACACAAGAAAAGTATCCCCATTCAAATTTGTATTTAACCGAACACCTAACCGTTGCCCCTAACCACACCCCCACTCCCCAAATAAGCGACAAAATGACCTGCATCACACAACCACAAGATAAAACCCTTTCATTGTTTTACTGCCCTTGCAGGGATGTTTGGTTCTTACAATAAGTACACAGCTCCCCAGTCTGGCACCCACACTCACACGGACACCCCTCATAAGACATGAGATGGGAAAATGCAGCGGCAGCAGAAGACCAGCCAACTATTCCTCCCAACCTCGTTCAATCTTTTAATAAGGATTGGAGTTTATTGGCCTGTCAGAACCAGAGAGATAATCATCAACTGGGAGAGAAGCAATGCAGAGAGGAGATGTTTTTCCGAGAATGAGGATGTGATGGATTTGAGTCAAACAGCCAGCGTCCGCCGCGAACACACAAAGCGCACACGTACACACACACGCACACACGCACACACACACGCACACACACACACACGCACACACACATGCACACACACACACACACGTACACACACACGCACACACACACACACGCACACACACACGCACACACACACTTTGGCTGGCCTCGTGACACAGTCCTCGGATAAGGATATGAGCTGTTCGTCCAATGCTTAATGAAGACGGAAGGACGTCAGGCCAAGTCCACTGGACAAACTACAGCCGGTGGCCTGTTGGTACCACCGCAATATGAACAGTTAAAGTAAACATTGTTAATATTAGGACACCGAGTGACTGTCTCCTAATTACAGGATATGTCACCAGTAACAAAATAATTCACTTGACCGATAACCAAACCATTACAATAAACAGAATCTCCCTCTAAAATCCTTGTTAAAGTTGATAAAAACATCAAAACACTACAGAGAAAATATCCCTTGGACACTAATAAGAGTTATATTTCTAACAACAAAATGAGGCATACGCCACTGAAACTCACACTGAACTCAGACCAAAAGAGAAGGAACGAAATTCTGGCTATACCAACTTAATGTGAATCTTGCATGCAGACAGGTTTGAGGGGCGAAATAAAAGACACATTTTATTACAGGCATAATTTTTTCCTCTCGTATAATGTCCAGACACTCGATCAGGGGCGCAACTGTACGTTTGCTGAGGGGTTAGCATGATCAATGTTGGCGCCCCCAAAACCCCCCAACCCCCATCCGCAACAAAGTAAAATAACAATGTTTCCATCCATTATTTCTTAATAAATAAGCTTCGGTTTTTTTATAACGTTTTATGAAAGATTTTCAAATAGTTTTACACAGGGGTCACAATGCCAAGCCCCCCCCCCCCCCCCCCCCCGTGCGGCGCACCTCTACACGGTATATGCTGCATACCCCGTTTTTGCGCCTCTGCACTTGATGACGCAAGCCTTGCCTGCATCGTCTCTTCAGGTTTTATGATTAGGAAGAGAATTGGACCAAAAAAGACAAAGAAACCACACGCAAGTATCCATAAGCTGGCCTGCCTCTGAAGATAAGCAGAGTCTGTGGTGGTCCAACTCTGAATGGTTTTGAAGGGTGTCGGCAAAAACAACAAGCCCTGAACCTGTGTAGCACGCAGCCCCCTATGACCTGGAGTAGCCATAAAGCAAGAAACTCAGTAAACCTTAGTAGGGTGCCATGAGCGGATCCATGATCAGATCAAGCCATCCGTCAGAGCCGCCAACTGACAGACGGGGAAGAGAAGCAGGTCCATTTATCCTGCTACCTCGGCCTCTCTCACAGCGCCGGATTTAAGATTCAATTTATCTGAGTGATGTTCCCAGGCCCCGAGGGGCGGAGATGTGCTGTTGTGCCGGGGTCAACAGGGACTCCTCAGGTCCACAGTGTGAGGAAGAGGAGGAAGGAGGAGGATCATACACGCACACACACACACAGAAACTCACCGCACACATTCTCGCTTGCGTAAACAGAGTCCCGGAACTCGGCGACACACAACAGCGTGGGAAGTGGGAAGAAAAACCGACGGCGACAAGAACAATTTAAATACGAGAAGGATTACGATGGAACGCAGAAAGACATATGGCTACCGAAGAGAGATACGGGAGAGGATGAATTGAGAGATGGATGGAAACGGGAACAACTGTTGGAAAGGAAAAGATAAAGATGAGGGAGATTATTTGAAAGGCAAGAGCGGGTTGAGAATAAAAAATGGGGGGACAGTGAGGGAAAGAGAAGATGGAGAGACCGGGAGAGATAAGGAGGGCAGCGCTGTGTCTCCATATTATTGGGCTCTCTTACTCCTAACCGTATCTCTCGCCCACCCTTCTTCCCCCCCTTCATCCCTCCCTCACTTCGAATGTCTCATGAGGGAGGCAGCAGGAGCATGAAATATTTAGAGACAGGCTTTCAGTTAAGGTGGGCCGTCCTACGCAACGAGGGCCTTTTGCTTTCCTTTGATATTCTAAGTAGAAACTGTGCGTCAAATAACAGATTTAAAGCTGGCTCTATATAGTACCGCGTTGACCATTTTGAATAAAGCCTTGATTAATTGGCAGAATTCACATGTCTCTTGAGTTCTAGAAAGATTTCAACTGACGTAATGCAACAACCTCTGAATGTCTCACCCTTATTTCTATGCTGTGGTTACATTTTGTTGCTTTGACAAAGTAATTCTAAAGACAGTTGTTCATTGTGATATTAATCATTTCTAATTATAAGGTAAATTAATATCTTATTTCATTATGCTGCAAAATATTATTTTTGTCATATGTGATTGAAACACTGTGATGGTACTCCTGTTTGGGGTTTTCAAGGTGGGAAGGACAGAGTTGGTCCAGCATAGCAACTCTGAAAACCACAGATAGGCAAGAAATGTTTCTGTTGATTATTAGATTTTTTTTTAAACAACCCTTACATGAAGTCATACAAATGTAGTAATCAACACACACACACAAAACCTAATACAATCACACAGGCCGAACAGCTTGGGTTGAGGCGGGTTCATTTTATAGATGTAAAATATAAATGGAAGAGAATTCTGTAGGGAGGGAGAGAAGATGAAAATAGAGAGTGGGTAGAAAGGGAGAGTACAAAAAAGATAAGGGAAGACAAGGTGAGGAAAAGACAGACAGAAAGTGAGAGACACAGAACAAGATTATGTGAGAGTAAGACTATTGACATCACTTTCAGTTGTGTTTTTATGTGTGAGACTGTGCAACACCAAGACGGATCAGTGATCTGTCACAAATTGTCATTTCTGTTCATTGTGCCTTTGCTCCTAGGAAAGGAAAGGGTTGAGATGGAAGAGGAGAGAGAAGGGGAGTGGAGCGGGGATAATAACCGACACATTTCTGAACTGACATACCTGCTTATATAACGTGGGAACAAAACAAATACACATGTTGTACTGCAGGCAGTGGCTTAGCACCGTTGGAGCACCAAACCACCCATTCTGGATAATCTAGATTTGCCAGTTGGGTTGTGTTCAGAACCCAATGAAAGATAGATACTGGCGCAAACCCAAAATGTTTGTAAAGCTGCAAATAATTCTTTCAGACAGAAAACACAAAATACTGTTTTAACAATTTATTGGAGCACAGTAGCATGTCTATGGCATTACGTTCTGCTCCTTTTGGGTGGCCCACTGCCGCTACATGCTTGTGTTTCTAAAACTACCAACAATAGCATAACTACATTATTATTAATAGTTATCTGCTTTGACAATGAGCAAGGTACACAGTACTGATCCCCCCTACAATAGGAAACACGGAAACAAATAGATAGAGGATGGGTGGATTTGTACCCACATGCCAGAAAGACTATAAGCACGTTAAGAAAGTTAAAATGATTTTGTTAAAATTCTCTTTTAAGCGATTTGTCTCTTGGTTGGTAATGTTCCATTGGTGTGGTAATATGGCTGTCAACTAAAGACGTGTTTAACCCTGCGTAACTGTCTAAGTGGTAAGCCACTCTTTAAGTGATTGCATATTGTCCAAATTGGCTTTTCCCCCTATCAAATACAAATACATTTACCAAATCTCTCCACTCAGGGGATAAGGCAACATTGAAATATTACTGCCCTTATGATTGTCAATTTCTACACAGTTTGTCAACATAGACTAGCTTCAAGAATTTATGTTTTCAACCCCAAAGAAGGCATGTTCATGCCAAGAAAGTATAGCGTGCAAATGTCTTTCTACATTGTGTGAACAACCTACCATGTTTGTTTTTCAGATCACTCATAGGTTATTCAATGCAACAGTTGCTTTTGTTCAAACTAATACAAAAGCGGTTAGTTTGCTAATACCAATATATACATTTATAACATTTTTATTCATAATGCATGTTGATAGGATCCTAAATGACGTTGTTAAAGATACAAAAATGTCATTGTGTGACACCCTGACTAGACCTAACAGCGATCGTTGAATATTCAAGGTACCCATTTTGTTCAATCAGTGTATCCAACTAGAGTTGCCAGGCCCTCAAAGGAAACTTGGTTCTACTTGAGTTCTACTTGAGCTTGGTTCCATTTGAACTTGTAACAGCTTGAGCTTGGTTTCATTTGAACTTGTAACAGCTTGAGCTTAGTTTCATTTGAACTTGTAACAGCTTGAGCTTGGTTTCATTTGAACTTGTAGGAGCTTGAGCTTGGTTTTATTTGAACTTGTAACTGCTTGAGCTTGGTTTCATTTGAACTTGTAACTGCTTGAGCTTGGTTTCATTTGAACTTGTAACTGCTTGAGCTTAGTTTCATTTCAAATTGGTCCTAATTGAGATGCTGGACGTGCTGCAAGCCCCACCAACCCCGTCCTCTCATCTGTTTGAACATATATACCAACCCACATGGTTCAGGGAAAAAAAGAGATTATCAAAAGAGAACCTACTAAAAACAATCAAAGACCCAGACAAAATGCCCAGAAGCATCTCAGCTAAAACCAAAACTCTGTTGTTTAAATCCAGTTTCTGTTTGCTAGCATCAGTAAGCTAACGTCTGTGAATGTGTCAAGCATGTTTTAAATTGTCCCCATATGTGTACTTGGTTTGCAATGTGTATTTGGTCTAATTGACGTTCTCATGGGTGGGCAGAAAAAGACACTTCGTTATTTTTCAATAACCCAGCATCACTCAAAAAGTTTGATTTGGGACCCACGTCTAGAAATTAGTGACCCAACAGCCGCAACCTTGCAGTTGGTTCATCTAAATCAGTGTTTCTTTTTGGGGTGCGCTCAGAGAACGACGAAGACGCTGGAAGCAATATTTTGGAAAGGGGGGCATTGCGGTGCCTTTCGGGTGCATTAGTTTTAAGGGGAGTTTGCACCAAAGATTCACAACAACGAGTTTAAAGTTTCAACTACTTGCAAGAAACGCAACATCTAAACCTGCCAGTTTACACCACTGTGACTGGTCAAGTTCTCTTCTCTTAAGTTTTTCTGTCAGCTTCTTGTGGCGCAGCTTCATGCTGCCTTCACGAGAACGGGACAACAGAGTATTATCTATAAAATGTCAACATGGCATTTACTGTGTAAGCTCTGGAAAATCAAGGTTTTGAATGGTCCTTAAAAAGTCGTAAATTAATTGTCAAAATGTTAATGTTTCGGTATGTGATACATAATTAAAGTTTGAATGTTACATTTCTAGCCGTTCTGATTATCTGCTGTTATATAATTTAAGCCAAATTTCTAAGAGGATTTCTTAAACACCTGTAAATATAATTTCTATTCACATGGCTTGTTTTTACCCTGAAAAAACAAATAAATCTGTTGTTTGTCATTCAATTATGTGCTTTTTATGATGTTTATGCTAACAATAGAAACAACAATAATTATAAAAAACTAAAATCATTGTCAGAACAACTATAAAAATCATGAATATTCAGGGTGTGGTGCGGAACCAAACGCAGGCATTTTCAAATGAAAGGTGAATTTATTCCCATAAAACAGGACAAACACGACACGGACTGTAAACGTAAAAGTAAAGGTGCTGTAACGAGCAGCAAACAGAGCTAAAACAACTTACAAAGAACTTGTAGCGTATCCACGGGAATAACATTGAAACAAAACAGGACCGTGAACCTTGTCATTACTAACAAACAATAAACCACACCCGAGTGTGGAATAACTCAGCCTAAGTAGGCTCCCCAATCAGAGGCAACTGAACACAGCTGCTCTGACTGGGGAGCCCACAGCGGCATAGAGAAGGCTAGAGGCCTCTCTATGTGTCATGTCCTGACTGGGGGTGAGCCCTAAGGCACAGAGAAGGCTTGGGGCCCCAGCCAGGACATGGCAGAATTAGCCTACATCTTATATGATGGGGGAGAAGGAAGGGACCTGGATAATGGATAAGGAGGCGCTGGCCAAAAAAAGGTTGACAAGTGATCTGAAAAAAGCAGATTTTTTTAACTGAGGTAAGAGAGGACACGAGAGAGAAGGGAGGGATGAGAGAGGAGAAGTGTTGGACTAGGGACAGGAAAAGGAGAACATGAGAAAGCCATCTATTAGCATCCAGTCAGCTCTCTGTCTCACACTGTCTACCTCTCTCTCTCTGACATCCACGCCATCTGATGAAAATCCTCCATCACCAACACAGACACTTTTGGGGATTTAGACTTTTTTTTTTTTACATTTACATACCACAAAAGTGCAGAAAACATGGTGGTGACTGTCTGCTGTCGATACGTTGGGGAAAAATATTTTTACAAGGTTTTCCTCAGACAGTGATGATACATCAAGAGATCGAGACTAGAAAAATAACACTTAAATTAAGTAGCCAGTCTAGCAAGACAAGGGGCTTCAAAGGCCCAGACCCATACTTTGTATAACACGTTAAGGAGAAACCAATTCAGATAGACAGAACGTAAAAGGCCATTTAAAAAAAAACGCAACAAATCAAAAATAGGGACGGAGAACAAAGAGACCAGTGAAGAAAAAGTGACACATTAAAGAAAACTGCTTTCAATTTCCATAACTTAATGTTTTTTTCTGAAGACAAATTCGGGCCTCTGTTTAAAGAGTCAATCTGTCTGTACTGAATGTTCCTCTGCCATATTCTGTCTGCAAACGTTTTGCCTCATTTTCCAGATAATAATGCAGTGTCAAATGGAGAATCAGACAGACAGGCCCTCACAGCGTACAGTACCATATCAAGGCAACCCCAAACCAGTATCAGGACACCCAAAAATAACAATTAATGTACCTTTCAATAAACCTTTTATTGTCAGGTAAGTAATTTTCTCTCTTTAAAAATAGCTACCTCAAACTTGAATTTAACACACTAACATGACAATAGTAAAATGGCTACTATTGGGTAATGTTGGGTACAACATTACAGCTATTTTAAATGTTTCAATAGGTACCTAAGTACATAATTTGTTTTGTCACCATCATTTCTAAAACAACCTGTAAAGGTATTTTTTCATTTCAATTGTCCTCAATTTTCTCTCCCTTTCTCTATTTTGTCACATCTAATCGTGTCGAGGCTATGAGGGACTGCTGCTCAATCCAGGATCCAGCTAGTGAGACTGCAGCATCACAAATCAAATTGCTTGTACTGCAAAAAAGCCCAATCTGACTAACAGCACAGCAGAATGACATTGTAAGAAGGCTAACGCAGAGACAAACTATATGCACTTAGGTCCCAGTTTGGGTAAAAAAAACAGCAGGGAACAGCCATTATTTTAGACACTGTATGAAAATATAGAAAATAGACAAGCAAAAAATATCCAAGTTGAAGAGAGATGTTTCTGAACCGATAACTGGATTGTAACCTGCTATCTGGGTAATAACCAGCAACTGCACAGATGTAAAAAAAAATGACAAGGTCAATAAATAGCTGTCAGTGCTAGGCTATTTATTCATGTGACACAGGGCCATTGTATAATTTTTTATATTAACACATGCTCTCACGGTCTGAAGCAGAGACTGACCACTTAGGATACATGTCGCCCCAGAGATTAGAACTCAATGTGGTGTTCGCTCCCTCAGGTAAATACAGACGGTGGAAATAAGGTGGTGGCGAAGGAAATGATGGATGGCCTATGAAGGTAAACAGAAATGAGTAGAAATTACTGTTTATGAATAAGAGGTGTGTGTGCTCATTTGACTGCAAGTGTGCCAGTGTGTATTTTGCCCCAAAAAACACGTGATTATCTTGCCACACCAGTTGTGCGCAGTCCTTTGTAGCCCTAATTTAGCAGTGTACAGCCCGATCCAGTGGCCCTAATTTACCACTATGTACCCCGTTGTAATGGGAAATGGACGACCCTGAGGTCTACTGTGGCTCTCTAAGAGATTTTGCTCTCCTCTATTCCCGCCGCCTCAAACTGAACGCTCTCTGGAGAAAGCTGGTACGCTAGGTTCCTCGTCAGCCAACTGCACCGCACATACAGCAGATCCCCAGCGCCTCCGAAGCAACTGAGGGAAAACATATGGAGGTCTGTAGAGGCCTAATTAAAAAGGTTTGTGACACCATTGGAGGAAAGTAAGGGGCGGGACGTGCAAGTGTGTTTTCGGTCACTTCTCAACACTGAAAATAAGTGCAATTCTGGGAACTGCCAAGTGTATTGCTTTATGACATTCTACTGACATTCAATAGTGTGATTACATGGCATGTTGACATTCCAGACATATTGCTCATCGTATAAATTAGGTTGGCAAGAGAGCATTATAGGAAAATTCTGGAGGATAATGCATAAAGACAAATTGATACACTATTTAAAAACGTATCTATTGAAGAAAAACTATTGTTTTAGCATTGGTACAGCAAAGAAGCACAATAATGATTGAGATACTTTCCAAATTATATTCTATATTGTAAAAAAATAATATTTCAGGGGCCGAGGTGGTAAAATCACAGTAATTCCGCTAGAGCTCTGCATCTTTGGGGGACAAGGGCTCCAATCCATCTTGCAGATTAGTTTATAAATCCTGCAGAGGGCAGTGTATTGGACAGCAACATCTGGGGTAGGTAGGTTACTAATGAAGAATGACTTGCCTTGCCGCACCCTAGTGACTCGTCCTGGCATCCATCGCACCTGTGAGCAAGGTAGAATACCAGAATAGGCGTTCCCTCCGGTCTAGACTTTCTGGATTAAGAAACCAGTCTACACTTCCTGGATAAGAATAACAGTTAACATTTTCTGGATAAGGATACCGCTCTAAAATTCCTGGTTGAACTTCCTGATTAATCTCAAATTGGATACACCAAAATTAAGGAGAAAAACTTTGTAAAATGAATAATATCCCGACATGTAACTGTATAGATATAACTGCACAGCTAGACCCCATTACTTCACACCAGTGCTGTCTAGACTATTGATAAAGAAGAACGGTATCATAGGAGTGTTGAACTAGGACCAGGTGTGATCTAGGACCTAGGTGCTCAATGCAGAACTGTTTCCAGCCAGGTTCAAACAAAAGACAGAGAAATAGATAGATCATCAATCACGCAGACAACATTATTACACCCAGAGCAATTAACTCCAATCTCATTCAGTCTATATTGGAGAGGGAACATGGGACGAACGGAGAGACAGAGCTTGGACCTGTGCAGGGCATGAAAGAAAAGGCAGCAGAACAACAGAGTGTCTCTGGAGCATTGCCAACCGAGGAAGGGAGCGGGAGAGAGAGAGACAAAAAAAAGAAAAGCGAAAAAGGGTAGCCCTTGGATAGCAAGCTTTACCAGAGGGCTCTAGTGCGTAGCTGACAACTAACCATGTAAAGAGTCTGTATATATTCGCAGGACATGCACCCTCAGTCATCCTGTCAGCTATCACTGGAGTAATCAGATCACACAGACCTTACACAAACATATGTTTGTGTAAGCGGGAGACTATACTTTGTCCTCTCAAGCTCACGCTTTATGTTTTTTTATTTTATTTCTGTCTCAGTCTTTTTGTCATGGACAAGATGGTGTCTACTCCCAGTCGATTCCCTTGGAGGCATTGTTTTCCGCCATTGCAGTTGACAAACTCTGGGCGAAGATCTCCTTAAAAAATTACATGACAGGTAGCTGCCATAATCTTTGCTTTACAGAATATGAGTTTTCATCAAACTAATAGACGTTTTGGGTTCTCCATTGACAGTAACAGGGTTGAAATTGGTTTTATGGAAAATAACTCATGAGTTGATTAACGTAACGAATAGGAGTAACAAACATTTTGATAACCAGACTTGGAATGCCTCACAATGAAATTGTTAAATCTCAGGTTTTTCTCAGGTTTTTCCATAAGCCATCATTCTCCCAATCGTGATTATCTCTCCACAAGATGTTACCAAGACAGGCACCTGAGAAATCACACAGAATTCAAAACTTAATCGAAACTGTGTTCCCTGTTGTGGTAGACAGGGAATTTAAACCTCACCAGGACTTTCCATTTCAAACTGCTCTGTGAAAAGCTTTGACACTGCAGTACTCAATTTCAGAACTGCTATGTGGCCCTCCCCTGGCCCCGATCGACAACTGAGGCCGCACTTTAACTCAGCTCATTCCTAAGTAAAAAAAGAAAGCAGAGAGAGCAAGTGATAAAAAACTGTACTGGGTTGGCCAAAACAAGCGGAACATATGTTTAGCAACAATGTTCATGATGTTTTATATGTTGATTACTACTTTGATTAATCGGATATAAGAAATACATGAATCTCTTTCAAGTTTCTCTTGGTTGCGGTTGGTCAATGTCCCTTTGGCTGATGCCTGGCAATGTGGGTGGGTTGATTTCTTGCCTGTTGGGCCCTGTCTGGGGCCTTCCCCGAATAGGGCCACAGTGTCACTGGACCCCCCGTCTTCTACAACCCATCCCCATAGGGATTTCAACCCTGTTGTTGTGTGCTCAATACAGTTTTCGACTGGGTGTTTTGTAAAAGCCCTTTGTGACAACTGCTGATGTAAAAGGGGCTTTATAAATACATTTGATTAATTGATTTATCTTGCGATGTCTGGCAACATTGTTTTTTGTTCATAAACAACTTCCTTTTGATGTAGCATCTGCCCTCTGAACCTCCGCTCTCTTTCGATATTTTTTTTTTTGCTGTGTCTCTTGCAGACCCCACTAAACAAAAAAGACTTTCGTGGCCAAAGATTTTGATTATTGATGTTAGTAATTTTTATTGATTAGTTGTTGCAGCCATACGTATATTATAGAAATGTTTTGACTGGGTGGACAATTCCAATTTTAGGGAGGTCCCTTGGGAAAATCATTGATCCCACTACGTAACCATGATCAATGAGGAACGTACTTATGTCTTGTTCTTCTATTGTAACTGTTAAAATATTGAACAATCAGAAACCTTTATCATTGTCAGTATCCACAAAAAAAACCAAAGTGCAAAGTCAAAAGTCAACAACATATCTGAACACAAACAGACCAGCTGTTACCTTAGCAATGCAATCCAAAGGTCAAAAGGCAAAAGGTCAGTATGTGGACCTATTAGTCGTGATTCAGTGGGTCATGGGAGGAACGTGGCAAGGATTTCAGACTACAACAGATTAAGAAAAATCCAATCACGGAACACAGATGCCTTACTCTTAGACCTGCTGAACACCTACCAGCACGTCTTCGTGCATTTAACACGGAGACTCCGACAGACGACGTCCAGCTGCAAACATGGTCAAAGGGCTCATGTTCTTCGTAGAGAAACGGAAGTTGGACTTGTAAGCACGTTAAGCTTGTGGCGCTTCCCCAGTAGGTTTCTCAGAGCATGAGCAAGTCAACAGGTATGTTTACTGTCAAATTAAACACAGGGGCCCGTTGCCTGTTCACCCATGAGTGGATGGCAATGTAAACCTCAAACCCAATAATCCAGTATGATGAGCAAACAACAGTGGCGGGACAGATCTCAAAAACAAAACAGCTGACTGGGAGTTTCTCAGTTCTCTGGATTAGGGCCAGATGTACAACCCCTCCCCCAAAGTACAAATCAACAACTCAGATGCTGATCAGGGACTTCAGTAGATGGAACAAATGGCCCCTTGAGCAGGGGTCTTCAAATCTTACCCTACGGGTTCCGGAGCCTGCTGGTTTTCTGTTCTACCTCATCATTAATTGCACCCACCTGGTATCTCAGGTCTAAATAAGTCTCTAATTAGGGGGCTGCAATAAAAAAATGGAGTGGAACTGGCTTTGAGGTCCAGATTTGAAGACCCCTGCCCTACATGGTCCCCTACAGGGCGATTATTCAGACGATTCAACAATGCAGTGGTGAACTGGTGCAACCTTGGTGCGGTTAAAGACATTTGGCCATTTGCACCGTTCGGAGCATACACTCTAGCTTCATTCACGTATGGTGAGGGGTTTTCTGGGACCCGTCAAATGTCTTCAGCCAACTAAAGCTGACAAAAGCGCCCACTGTTGCAAGCAGGTGTCCTCAGCTATAGACCTCGTCAACCCGTGCAGAGAGGGTTGAGGATCATTATAATGAGAATATAGAGACTCAGAAAAGGTTTCAACCTTTAGGCCACCAGTGTGTTGAACTAACTGAATCTGTTCTGAACCCAGATCTGCTCCAACTCTTTGGCCCTTTGCACACTCACACAGAAACTCACAGCACAGCTCCTTTTGTCTCACTCATATACCCTCATATACCCTCAATTTTTACAATAATTCCTCCACATTCCGGCTCCCACTGGTGTTGTGAACACTAGTAATGTTCCATTTGCAACCTGTGCACGTTCTGTAATTCTATTTAGCACTCATTGTAATCAAATGTTATCTTTGTTGTTATATCCGTAAGTGCTTGTTTAGGTGTGTTTAGGAGCCATGAAACAAATGTTACCAGTGCTATGTCTGTGCCAAACAATATTAGCCGTTAAACATATTTTCTGTTTTGACTAGCATTCACTTTTTCTCTCAATCTCTCTTGCTCATTAACGTGGATTAATTCTAAATTATTAAACTGGGAAGAGAGATGCAGCATTCAATAGCAGAGAACAAAGAGTTCATTTCCTCTCTTGCTCTCTTTCTTTCTCTGAAATCGCCACGATGTTCTGGCATACATATTGCCAAGGCATACAGTGCATCCGGAAAGTATTCACAACGCTTCTTCCACATTTTGTTATGCTACAGCCAGGGTCCAAAATTTAATTTTTAATAATCACCTAATCACCTTTAAGTGATAGGAGGATACTTTATTAAGGACTTAATATTAAAAATAATATAAATAAATATTAATTCTTAGATAAAAGTATTAACGATACTAGAGTGATCAATTGGCTAACAGGACAATTAAACAAAATTAATAAGTTGGATAAAACGTGATCTTTGGTGGGTGCTGGGTAATAATTTATATTATAAAACACAACATCTTAAATCAGCTTACTCGCACATCCATTCGAAATCCAAATAGCGTCTCGTTTCTGGGCAATGGCATGTAAAGTCAGGAAAGGATGGTCATTTTCTTAGAGGTATTGTAAGACAGTTTTGCAAGGACCTTTGCCCTGGCGACTGACTTGCAATCACGGTGACATTGTGAGCACTCATGAAATAATGTGTTCTCCAGTTTCATGGTTGTAGTGCCAACAACGAAAGGAATTGCCTCTGCGCTTTTCCTATGCGTTAAGACGACACACAGCAAAACATAACCCCCTCCTTAGACTCCAGCCATGTTATTGGAACACCTTCATTGTATCGCCATCTTTCACAGAAGACCCTCATTATTTTCGGTGGATGAGATGACGAGGGGGCACTCACATTAGCCATGGTAGGAGTGGTCTCCTCGGCCTGAACGGTTTTGTTTGTCTTTGTTGGGGGCTCCACTCCCGCAATAAACCTACACATGACGGCTGGGTTAGCTTAAACCGTCTACATGTAGGCTTACCTCAGGTTTCAGTTGCGGTATTTTTTGATGACAGATGCAATTAATGTTACGTACTACGCACGAGCACGACACATGAAGCGCGGCAGATCCAAAAGATTGAAGTGACTGCAAACCAGCTGCTTTCTGTTGCGCGTATATAAAATATTTTTTTCTACTCGCCAAAGTGCCGTGTAGTCTCAAATAATCCCAAAAACCAAATGTACCCGAATTTGGCGATTGGCTCATTTTGGACCCTGGTTAAGGGTCCAAAATTGAGCTAAGGTGCATCCTGTTTCCACTGATCATCCTTGAGATGTTTCTACAACGTGATTGGAGTCCACCTGTGGTTAATTCAGTTGATTGGACATGATTTGGAAAGGCAAACACCTGTCTATATAAGTTTGCAGAGATTAAACCAAGCCATGAAGTCCAAAGAATTGTCTGTAGACCTCCGAGACAAGATTGTATCGAGGCACAGAACTGGGAATGGGTACAGAAACATTTCTGCAGCATTGAAGGTCTCAATGAGCACATTGGTCTCCATCATCCATAAAATGGAAGAAGTTTGGAACCACCTGGACTCTTCCTATAGTTGGCCAGGGTCAAGGAGGTGACCAAGAACCCGATGGTCACTCTGACAGAGCTCCAGCATTAATCCGTGAAGAGAGGAGAACCTTCCGGAAGGACAACCATTTCCGCAGCCCTCCACCAATCAGGCCTGGATGGTAGAGTGGCCAGAGAGAAGCCACTCCTCTGTAAAAGACACATGACAGCTCACCCGGAGTTTCCAAAAAGACACCAGAAGCACTATTAGACCATGAGAAACACAATTCTCTGGTCTGATGAAACAAAGATTAAACTCTTTGGCCTGAATGCCAAGCGTCATATCTGGAGGAAACCAGGCACCGCTCATCACCTGGCCAATACCATCCCTACGGTGAAGCATGGTGGTGGCACTTTGTTAATATGGGGTGTGGAATTTTGAGAGAAATAAGGCTGGAACATAACAAAATGTGGAAAAAGCGAAGGGCTGAGAATACTTTCTGGATGCACTGTATCCCGGGAAATAATAATGCATTAATAATATAACTTCATGAAGGTATTAGCAGGAGTAATCAATAATAATAATTCAGATGGTCGACATTATAAGAACAATAATCCATAACATTTCTGTATTTTTCATTGTCTCACTCTTTCCTTTTGAGGGTCTGTCACAACCCAACGAAGATCCATCAAACAGGTCATTGCATGTGACTGGTCGAGCTAGGATGGGTCACCTTAATCAATCACCACCCCGGTGCCGTCACCCGGATGTGTTTGTGAGCAGGAGATTGCAAAAGACATCCAGTGAGATCCAAGAGATCTCAGTGGACCTGCTTCTCCCTCAGCGTTTCCCCACCCAGATCCTCATTTGAGGAGGGACACCGCGGCCTTCAAGGCAATGTTTAGGGCCAACACTTTCCACAGAGGATGTTGCAGCCGTATCCTGAAGGTTAAATGTGGGCAAAGCTACTTCTGAGTGAAAGGCGCCCAGGGTTGTTTAGAAGTGATCAGCGTTTAAGAATCAGAGCATGCAGCGAGATGTCACGAGAATGAAAATCCGGAAAAGACATATGGTTGTCTTGTTGTCACTGGATAATTGTGTATTGGACTGTAAATCCTTTGAATGAGGACGTGATCCAGAAAAGATTGTCTGGGCAGGCTTGGACACGTGGACCCACACAGGCACACCCATGCCCACAAGAAGCATCTCTAGCAGAGAGGGACAGGGCTGACACAAGCTCATATTTGAGCACTCCCCAGAGACGTCTGGAGACAGAAACAGAGCCCAGGCACATCGCCATCCCTGGAGAAACACACACACACACATAATGAACTCTTCTCAGTATTACTGTGTCCCTGCAGTGGTCTGTACATTGTATGCGTGTTTGTAACCTAAATATGTCAGATGAAAGTGTCCCCCAAACCGTTGTTAAATCAGAACAATTTCACTAATGGGGACTTTTTTCCTGTCCCCATTTTCAAAAAGGCCATTTTTGGGCGTGTTTAAGGCAAAAGTGGGGGTAGGACTGGAATAAAGGTTATGGTTAAGCATTAGAGGCTTGGGATATGCATTAGGGCTAGATTAAATTTAGCCGTTAACATTCGGCTATTGAATTTAAAGGTAGGGTGAGGATGAAGTTAACGTTTTTGGGATATGGTAATTGTATGGTTTGGGGTAAGAATTTGTAAATGTAGGATTTTTTAAGGACAGTAAACTATTATGTCACCATTTAGGCAAACATGTGTGCTTCTCCGTCTCTATGTGATCTCCTGGGGCATAACAATACCTGTTTGAACAACAGATGCCAAACAAAAGAGGTTTGAAGAGGAGAAAAGTAACCTAGGAGACAGTGAACTGGATGCAGCAGGCCCACAGTCGTCAGATGAGACCAAGATACCCTGAGGTGTTTCTTGATGTTATTCTGGGACCGTCTTTAATGTTTTAATTTCACTGTTATTCAAACAGGTAGGTCACCGGAAAACCCAAAGTGGATGACAGGAGTTTTGAATGAGAGCGAGCAGTCCAGCCATATAACAAATAAATGTTTTGCTGTCAACATACTGTTAACTCTGACCCATTCAGAACAAGTTTTTTGGGGGGGACTGGGAAATAAATGTAGAGTAGGTTTTAATTTCACATTTTAGTTATAGAAAGACAGACATGTTGTTATTAAATCTAGCGTTGTTATGGACGTTATGGTAGTTGGCTGCCAGGCATGACACTGTATACCTTAATCTCCACATTGAATGTCAGTACATTCAATGATTTACCCGAAACTCCCATGGAAACAGTGGCATTTGTACCTGTGTAATGTATCCTCGCTAAATAACATAGAATTATAAATAGCAGTCCCTCTGTTTTCTCAAAAATCATAATAAAATGTCGAACAACCATTCTCGATTGAAAATATTGAAAACAATCCCAAAACCTTTCCACAAGGGAAAATAAATAAGAACTAACACAATGCTTTGGCGTGTCCGGCTACCATTCAAACATCCAACAAATTATTTTATTTTTATTGATCAAGAGAAGAGACATGGGTAACCAACCCTGCTCTGCGGCCTGGCGTCTCGTAGGTGCACTAAGCCTGAGCATGTTACCACTGGGCCACCGATCGGAAATGCACTGTATGCAACTTCTCATGGTTTCATTACGCTAAGCAATTTTTTTCCCTTCCCTCTTCTCTTGCCCACAGTGCCGGCTTCTGCCAGGCAAAGCAGAGCTCCCTAACCTCCTCTATACCCCTCTGGAAAACATCAAACACAAGGTGGTCTGTTTCACGCTCCTGGCCCACCATCACGGCTTACTGCTTCAAGGGAAGGGCTACTGACATCAGCTTTTTAACAACACCAGCACGTCTACCAGACCGTTTGAATACACACACACAGAAACACACACACACATGCTCACTAACACACAGCGGAACACCGGCTTTCAACTGCTGAGGATTTATGATGAGGCAGACGCACACCCGCCCACACATACGTACAACAAACACACACAAGTCAGGCTCACATACTTTCAACTGCTAAACGATTTCTTGCCAGACAGACAGGGAGGCAGACAAACAGACAGAAAGACAGACCAAAAGACAGCATTTGTCCCTTCATCTTACAGGCATCAAAGACTCCGATTTGTTACAAAATCAGTTTCAAAACACAGTTATAATACAGTTACAGACAACAACAACTACAATACTCAACATGTGTACACAAATATAATGGAAAACAGACTGTAATTGAAATGTTCTTCAACAATACATAATGAAGCTAATAATATCGGCTGGAATTTCTCTAAAAAGGTTGTGATCCTTAATTCATATATGGTAGCTTTTTACAGGGAGAGATATACGTGTACAGGTGATGAGGTTATGTTGAGGTAAAAACAAAACAGAAACAAAATATGTACCCTCCAAATAAAAAGTGTTAGGGTTAGAAGTTATCTCTAAATTGGTTAAGTTGGTTTGATACAGGTTGAAGTTTGTGTTTCACTGATTTATGTTTGGATTGTTGGCTTGTTTTCAAAGCAAATATTAAAACTTTTGAGAAATCACATTCTGACTGGAAAGTGTAGAGACTTGGGAATGTGCTACATTCCCAAGAAAAAAACTAACAGTAGTATATTTACTGGCTTAAATTTGCATCAAAGCATATGGTAGTTGATTAGCTCTGAGTCAACTGGCCCTCAAAGTTGTACCAGCAGTGTCAT
Organism: Novumbra hubbsi; assembly: GCA_016801125.1. NCBI lineage: Eukaryota > Metazoa > Chordata > Actinopteri > Esociformes > Umbridae > Novumbra > Novumbra hubbsi. The sequence continues at coordinate 12,323 of JACXGK010001580.1, read as the reverse complement.
TCTCAATCAAATAAATTAAACTTTTACCTCTAGGCCAGGGATATCAAACTCATTCCAGAGGTTTTCTCTCCAATCTTAATTTAGCAAACCTGATTTTAATCATTAGCAACAACTGGGGCTACAGAAAAATCCTACAGGTCTGTAGCTATCCAAGTCAATCTCTAATATGGTCTATAGCAGGTGCAATCACAGGCCCGCAGGCCAAATCCGTCCTGTGATACATTTCCATCCACATAATGATTTTGGTTGTCAGCTCATTCTGGATGGCTTCCATACTACCCACAATGCTCTACCAGCATGGCTACTCAAAGCTGTCAAGCTGACCACACAGCAACGCTGCATTCAACTGCACCAGTGATTTATTCAGGACAATACTTTTTAGCTTTCTAGTAACTGCCTATTGAAAATCTCCTTTTGTTAAAGCTTATCAAGCTTGTCAATTCATATGAATAAGAATATGTTGACTCATTCTCACACTTTTCAGAACTTCTGAAAACTGTGTCATACTCCTGTGGAGGATGAGTCAGCCAATCAACAGGCTAAAGGGTACATTACCAATCAGCTAGTCCACTTAGCATTCTTATTTTTGCATTCATATATCCAATACACCCCACAGCATTCCAGCACAGAAGAGCTGCTTTTAACATACCAAATCAGCATTAAGAGCTGCATTGCACTCTAGTGATTATGGGTTCTATTTCATTGCAACCTGGAAAAGGGAATGAAGATGAGTAGGCACATGAGACAGCGTTGCCTAGCAACATCAACAAAAACACTGCCAGTTACTTTTCTCCAATAAAGTTTCCAACATTTGTTGAATCTATGCCAAGGGACGTTGAAGCAGTTCTGGCAGCCTGTGGTTGCCTAATGCCATGTTGAGATTCTCTGCCACATCTCCAGCTTTACCTGTTCCGGTGCAGACGAGGTATGACTACACATCATCACCAACACCAAAGACACTTTCAGAATTAAGAGGCGTTACACTAATACCGACATTCAAGGGATAATAACAGTTAAAGATGGCGAAGAGAGTGTCGCAATTAAACTCTTTAAATACCAGAAGTAACTGAAGGCCAAGTGACATCGAGCAGATGCCCAGTGTACGCTTTGAAGGTCTGAAGGTTCCATCTGTCAATCAGTTTGCTCAATGACATATGTCATCTTCTCAAAGACAACAAATCGATAAGCCATTATGAGGGTAATGAGGTGTGTGTGTGTTTGTTTGTGTGCTTGGGAGTGTGCACATGTATATGCTTGTAGGCGTAAGAAGGCATGTGAGGTGTGATAATTATTAGTACCAGGCTAATTAGTAACTATATAATGTGCATTTTACATTACATGCATTATACATTTACATTGAATGTCTCTGTTATCTAGCTGAGAGACTTTCTTATCCAGAACAACTAACCATTAGGGAGCACACTCATTTTCATACAATTTGTACTGCCTTCTCACACAGTAGGCCAGTTACACAGGAAATACTTTACCTTCTAAAGTATGATTCATTGATGTATAATTACATACAGCTTGGAACATTTGCAGGGTAACAATCCCTCTTTCAGTCAAAACTCAAGAGAGCGTAGTTTGTATCATTCGTTTTGACCATCTGCCTTTCCCTATGTCCTTGCCTCCTCAATCACTGATCCGGCGACATATGATAGGTCTAAGTAACATCTTCACCAAACATATCTACCGAATAAAGACCCCTGGTTTTCTGTGTCCCCACCAACTGGCCTTAGCAAAAAACACACCATGGTCCTAATGATGATAAACAAGCAAAGGCGTCCATTTTGCAATACAGAGACCAAGCCAGCAGCTATTCCGTCCACTCCTCCTCTCTCATCCAGAATGAATGACAATGACGGACTGGACGTGTGACCTTGAGCCACTCCAGGAACAATACATTAGCCTGATCAAGCCTATAGTTCCAACAGAGACTGCAGGGGGAAAAAATGTCCAGGGAAATATGTTAAAGGTCAGACGCAACATCCAGGTGTCTCATGAATCAGAAACATTCCTGTCCAGAATATCAAAGGTCCTACCATGTACCAGGTGACATTTTGGCCTGGTGTAATCTATAAGATACACTGTCCACAAGGGGCAACGTGTGGGGTGGCTATTTTCTGGGGTGTTGAAGATTGTGATAATGCCTAATTTGGTTTCCACTGTTCATTTTCAGTTTTGGATATTAGATTTTTGACATTATTTGTTGAAAGCCTTTCCCAACTTTACCGCCCTGCATAATCATTCAGGATTTAGTACCTAAACTTAACCATCAAAATATGTTTTGGTTTTAACCCTATCCATATTATTAATTATAACCTCAAGTCATTTTCGTTTCCTTTTTGCAGAGTTTGGCTGACAGCTGATGCGACCACATGGCGTAATTAAAACGTTGAGCCATGGCGAAATGACAGATATGCAAAGAAAAGACATGGCATAATTAAATCGTCAAGCCATGCAGTAATTATGTTGCAGCAGATTCGCCATGGGGAGTCGTTTTATTTAGAGATTATGTTGATGAAGACATTGGCTACTTCACTGAGCTGTTTAATATGCCAGGCTGAGGCGCCATTTGTCTTACCACAGAGGACGAAGAGATATGAAAGCGAATTTTCTGTTTCAGTCTTTCTTGCAATTCCTCTTCTCTTTCTCTCGCAGTCATACCTTCGGTGTTGGAGTATTTCTCTTTGCTATCTCTTCACACAGTCTTTCATCCGCTCCAATGTTTTCTCACAATCGCTTTCTCTGTGACATCTCATCTCTTTGGCACTTGTTCTCTATCCCACTCACATTCCTCTCTCATCTATGGCTCGCAATCAATCTGTTTCCTGTCTCTCTCTGACGTTCTCTAGTTCTGCCTGTCTCTCCTCATAACCTGCTAGGTCCACAGCACCAAAAAGAAAAAAATCATGCACTGTCTACACACCATGTATTAGACATTCAGAAGAAAAAGGGGTTGTCACAGCTACTGGCCGCCTGTTAATTCCGTCCATTGATTTATACCGTATATTTAATCAATTTGATTGGGACAGCCCCATTAGAATAGGACCTCCTTTGTTTATGATGAATGGCTTAGTGACGATTTCATCCAATTACGTTCCCTTCAACAAAAGTTAATACAGCTCCTTAAAAACGTTATCACATTTGCAATTTTAGCGATTACAATCGAGACACAGTAGCAATCGATGAACTTCAGCATTTTACAATAGACGGAGCATAGTTTGGTTTTATAGAAAAATAAGCACTGTATAGTAATAACTCAACTTAAAGATTAGCCTATTGTGAACATCCTGCCTTTTACCATTTTGGCACTTTAAAATACATTGTGGCACATTAGATGCTGCTTGAATAGTAGCAAATTGCATTAAAAAAGTCAATCTTCTGTAAACGATTAAAAGTGTCGCTAACCTTTTGTCTCAGGGTATAAGAAACATTTAAACATACAACGACGTATTGCTCCCTCCGGTAGCAGACCGGCAGTCATACTGTCACTACAGTATGTGACTGCGTTTTTCACTATACAGCGCAAACTGGGGACCGTTGTGCGGTAAACCAACCACCATGTATGTGTACTAAACTTTCCCTAAATAGAAATACACTATTTCGGACCGGGGACCTTGGGGAATAGTGAGGCGTTTGGAACGCCGAGACAGCGTGGTGAATTCCTGGGAAGGCACACATATAATCAGCTGTGCTCCGCCGTGCTGTATTCTGGGCATGCTGAATGCTGACTTGTGACCGTGCCTATGAAAAGAGCTAGAGCTCCGACACCACACTTCGGAAGACTCTGTGAGTGTGTGTGTTTGTGCGTGTGTGTGTGCGAGTGCATGATCCTATTTGCATTGTAAAGATGGTGGTCAAGTGATCGTCTCGCTGTCTGGAGTTACCAAGGATTTACCGAGATAAAGAGAGACAGAGAAAGAGCTGTTTGAGGATTCACTGCAATAGGAAGTATCAGACGACTGTTGGAAACGCAGACACTCGGACATGTAGGATGTGCATCAGCACCGCTGAGTAGAAGCAGCCTTCATGCTGATGACATAGATTGCAATAAAACGTTTCAACATGAAAAGGCTTAGTGAATATATCCTCTAATAACACCATAATCGTTCAACGTTCAACTTCAAGAAAGGCACAGTAGCAAAGTTAAAAGTAGGCTTGTATGTTCATAAATGGCTTAAGGGGTAAATGTTCTTTATTTAGAGTTATATCTATCCACAGCAATATTATTGCACCAAAGGCCAAATAACCAGCTATCTGCTTATTGTCCCGAGATACATCACATTACTAAACAACTACTTTCGGCGGTTGACTAGGAATTCAGAAGTATAAAATATATTAATTTAACCTATTCGCACCATTCTTTTAGCTAGGGATCCCAAAGTCTGGAGTCATTTTGGAACATACAGTAAGTTTCAGCCTTGATTAATGTTATCCTATATATTTCTCAGAACTACAGCATAAACAATTTAGAAATACCTGTTATCAAGGAGTTCAAGTGCGTTAAAGTAACCATCTATTTCATAGGTTACACAAAAACAATGATGATCTCCATCATGTGCGCATTATAATAAAAAATAATGCTTACCCGATATTTCCGACTGGGGCACTCCGGTGAGACTGAATCCCTTGCTGCTGTAGAATTGTCGGATATCCGAACAACTCTGAGCTTTTCCGCTCCCTATATCCCCGAATCCTGGGACCGTAAAGGTGCAAAGCACCATAGCCATAACCACCGTGAAATCCATCTTGCTATAATCACTGCCACGCAACAAAGTGCAATCCGGGGAAGAGGTGTATTGCGATTTTGTTAAGTACTAAACAACGGGAGACATCCACTCCCGCTGCCTGATAGCAGCCGTTTGTCAAATCTCAGTTGCGTTAGGGTTCGCTACTGTCGCTGTTCACGTCTGTAGGTTCGTTGCGTCCCGTCTCGGAACAGCGCTGCACGGAATTAGAGCGAGTGTGTGTTTGGAGGAGAGCAACACCGTTTCCTGAGTGCAGCGCGTCTGGCTTTTGGTTGCAGTGCAGATAAAACAGCAATGTAGGCTATCAATTTCAAAACATTTATCTGCTCCCCCGGAAAGACAGTTTGGTTAGCGCTGTGCATTCACCTGAGGAAAAATAAATACAATTAATTAGCAAATAAAACATGCATATGCAAATTCCAGAAAATAAACCGGTGAACGTTATCTGAAAGAACGCTTCTGTATGGCATTACCGGCGATGACAGGCCTGTCATCAAAGAAGCTCTAGGTAAAACGTTCACAGTAGCGATGCTGTCTCGTCGCTGCCACTCGGTCGAATGAGGATGAGGCAGAGAGAGACGTAAAGAGGAACGGACTGCAAGAGGACATTAGCTCGCGACTGCGACGGACCTTCTTTATAGAATGTGGTCTTCCAACAGACTAATGATCGCATCTGACTTGCGCTACAGGCACCCGAATGTTAAGCAATGCTGGAGGGGGCTACAAAGAGGCTTCGCTCTGAGATGTTTAGGCCAATGGGTTTCAACTAGTTTTTGTTTCGTATCTCACATGTAACCAGTTTGTCTCAGTCCCAACACAATAGTAGCATCAAACTAACATCTTTATCAAACAAGGGAACAACATTTAGCCTTTTTATTGTCAATACTGTCCTATTTCCCATGTTGTTTATACAGACAAAATAATTTGTTAGATACCACAAAAATGATAAATGGCGTTGTTTATAGGTGAATACGGTGATTCATGTTTTTTTTTTTTTATCAGATAATGAAATTATTTAGAAGTTATTGCTGATTATAAGATACAATTTGACTAAGATGTTTTTTCATAATACTTTCTAGATTTGTACTTTGGATCCTTTTTTGGTTCCGATTCACCTTTGGGTTGCTTGCCACCATAACGAGAAACACAAATGGGTTTCCCAAATGGGTGGCTTTTTCTGGAATCAGTACATGACACCTCTCCCTCAGGAGCTCCAAGAAAAAAGCATATTTTAATAGCATCTTCTGCAACCAGCATTAATAGTAAGTCTGGTTTAAAGTTGACTGTTTTTTTAACACCTGCCTGTACTAATTTAACTATACATTTAATATTAATAAATAAAAGACAGGAGTTAAAGTTGGGTTTAAGGGATATTTTACAGTATAATATAGTTTGATTAATTAAATGCCCTACAGAATAGCCTAGTTTTCATTCAAAGGCTGAGCCATGTCATATCTAAAGGAATGTGTGTAGAAGTGTTTTGTTGTTTGATGGCCACACGCCAGCTGTCACAGGTGGCCCCCACCAGCAGAATGTCACTCTGTCCTCAGGTACGTCCAATCAGCACCTGCCTCTCAGGGTCCAGGCCACCAATCAGCACCTAGTGTCTTTGTGCACAGGGCTTGTCTGTGTCATCTCTCATCACGGTACAATTAGACTGCAAGCATGCAGCTACCTGCCCAAACACTGTGTAACTGCCAAGTTCCCTTTTGACTATCTCCCTTGTCTCTGCTGTCTGTGTGTGTGTGTGTGTGTGTGTGAATGTTTCACAGATGTTAACCTTTCCCTCCCTTTCTCAATCTCTTCTCTCTCTCCGGGTATCTCTCATGCCTTGGAGTTGGTGTATCCGCTTGTGTGGCTACGTACGTGCAATGTCCATGTTATTTCATGGGCTGGTTTCCTACCCGTGTGAGCCGATGCGCCAGCGATCGAGCATCCCACTGGTTTTCTCACCAGCCCGCTGTGTAATCACACTATCTAGTTCTTTACTGTCCTTCGTTCCAGTCACACCTTCCTCCCCAAAGCCTGTCTTTACTAATCATCATCTCTTTCTCAGTTTGATTGTTTTACTTTAAAATAAAGTGTTTCCACAGGGAGTCAACTTCTTGTGCAGCACTGTAGCAAGTGGCTTCAAGTGGAATATTATCTGTGTAATTAAGCATTTTAGTTTTCAAGGTATCATAAGTAGAAACTCTCACCAAGCAAAATGTTTCAATGTCACAATCTAGATATTTTGCTCTAAGGGGCATTATGTCAACCAATCGAATGTATTTATAAATCCCTTTTTACATCAGCAGTTGTCACAAAGTGATTTTACAAAAACACCCAGCCTAAAACCATTGAGAATGCAACAACAGGGTTGAAACACGGTGGGTAGGATAAACTCCCTATGGGAACCGGATTGTAGGAAGAAACCTAGAGAGGAACCAGGTTCAGAGGGGTGACCAGACCTCCTCTGGCTGTGCTGGGTGATGCTTTAAGAATACAATTAAACATTTATAAATTCACATGGGCTGTGTCCAGAGTCAATGAAGCCTAATCTAGTTCATAATCATGACCAGATGGGCAGGACAGGGACAGTCCAGGGTGGGTTGAGAAGGGGGTCAGCAGGGTGGCAGCTGGAATTGTCAGGTATCGTCTAGATCTGGGTTGGGAGGGGGGTCAACAGAGTGGCAGCTGGAATTGTCAGGTATCGTCTAGATCTGGGTTGAGAAGGGGGTCAGCAGGGTGGCAGCTGGAATCATCAGGTATCGCCTTGATCTGCAGCCCAACCAGGAGGGCCAGAGACAAGGTCTTTTGAGCCTGGTACTCCACAGGTCTGGGCTAAGACACCATGTCTTTGTATGTTGAAACGCAACAGGATGCAACAGACTTACAAGGATCTACAATGGAGAAGGAGAACTAACCCTACTCCCCCAGCACAATAGTATAGCAGCATAAAATGTTGTGTCTGAAACAGGGGGGTCCAGTGACACTGTGGTCCTATGCGAGGGAGGCCCCGGACAGGGCCCTACAGGCAGAAAATCAATCCACCCACATTGCCAGGCATCAGCCAAAGGGACATTGACCAACCGCAACCAACCTGAATATGTAAAATACGGACTGAACTACTAGGCAAAAAAGACCAGTAGATATCTGCAACTAATGTTTCATGTATTTTTTAACAAATATTTTTCTTAGAAATTAAATAGAGTTGCATATTCCTCATGTTGACTTCCTTGCTGGTCCATTTGCATTCACTAAGAAATCCATATAGCCACTTGAGTTGGGGTGCAGTGCCCCAAATCCTATTCCTACAAACTCCCAAAATCCCTTTCTTTAACTGAGTAGGTGGTGTTATAGATACAGCCCCATGCTTTCAGAGGCTGGGCACTATTAGTCGTCATGTTTTCTTCAATGGGCGAGATAGAAATCTAACTTGAAACATAAGATTATGAGTGAAAGGTCACTAAAGGTATATTAGCCAATTTTACTGCCCTCAGGATGCATAAAGATTAGCCCTTGGAAATGGTCAATCACCAGAGTTGTTTTCTGAGTTGCAGAACAGATGAGTTGTTCCTACCCAGGGTGACTGTGTGGGGTAGCTAACATGACCCACTTTTTAAACTGTGAAATAGTTGCATAGCAGCCATCAAAAGAAATAACGTATTCATTTGGTGCTATAATTGTTTGGTACGGCCAAATTATCAGTGCATCCAAACTCCACTTTTTTTTTGTACAAGCACAGTTAATTAAACATTTTTTCAGGCCCTAATAGACATGAATTGTGCTTGTTGTATCCCGAGACATTGTATCCCGGGACAGGGGTACTTGATAACTGGAGTAGGGAACCACTGTACCATGTCACTCGTGCCAGCAACACCAGGTAACAGTAAAAGAAAGAATTTGAAGAAAATTCTAAAGAGGACCTCATTGCATTGCTGTCATTTGTGTAAATATGGACAGTGGCATTTAGCTGAAATATCTGGAGAATAATTCTTTCCCCAAAACAATTATATCTGCAGTAATTACACATATAAATGTGTCAAAAGGTTCTCTCTAGTATTCCCTTTCAGAAATAGTCACCTTGTACATTAGGGCTTGTGAAAAGATGGCTCAGTTAATATTTTAAAGAAAACCACAATCTTCATCAATAAATAGCATATAGGTTTTCTAATGTCAGCTATCCACTACATTTGGTTGTGGTATTGCTTTTAAATGCTTTTGGCCGGGTCCTCATATTCACCATAGGTGGACTCAATCAAGTTGTGAAAACATCTCATGGATGATCAATGTATACAGGATCCACCTGAGCACAATTGTAAGTGGCAAAGCAAAGGGTCTGGATACCTAAGTAAATGACTTATTATTATGTGCAGAAATGTCAAACTGTAATCAATCAATATACTGAATTTAATAAAAAAAAACATACATTTTAAAATGAGGCTTCAACGTAACAAAAGGGGGACAAAGTAAAGGGATCTGAATATGTTCCTATGGAATTCACTGTGGATTTGAATATGAACACATTTTTTCTCATTTTGTCACAGAATTCCTGAGGGAGATGTCATAGAACTTGCCAAGTCCAAAAGCTGGCCCCCATTCAGAGAGAGAGAAAAACAGGGTGGACAATGAGAAGTTCAACAAAAATGGAGGGTAGTAAAGAGACTAGGGGTGCAGAACGAGAGAGATAAACTGTGCCCAGCAAGTCATAAATAGTCGTTCAGTTCTTCCTGTACCTCGAATATTGTCATATAGCTTCTGTCGCCCTATTGCTGGTTGTGTTCCATGTGACTAAATCCCACCTAACATTAGCTTCAATCCTCTCACCTATCACATATGGTAGTACACCCACCAAATTCATATATATACACAGACTCACTCATCCGTCTCTCATAACACATAACAGTTATTCCTTTTATATATTTTTGCTGGAATGCTGATGCTGTATAGGACAGGGAGTTTGGGGAATTATGGAGAGAGTATGCTTTGGGCTGGATTCAAACACGTTCTGCAGCAACACCCAGATCACTAGAACAATGTAGGTCACTGTAATAGTCATTCTTAGTGGAGATGAGAGGACAGCATTGCTACTGAATATGAACCATTGTACTGTACTATTCTGCCTGAAGTCTTTGTTATACATTATAAGGCCAGACAGATTTTCATTGTCACAACAGCGCACAGCCTTATTTGACCTTCTCACCACACAGAAGTCAGCAAAGCTGTGTTGCATTCTGTGTTGCATACTTTTTTCTTCTGTTCTTCCCGTCTTTCCCTCGCTTTCCTTCGATTTAATTATCCTGTGTGACTTTCTAACCTAACAGTGTCTCACATATGTCCTCGGTTTGGCTGCTGTGTCTGTGTGTGTGTGCACGGGTGTGGGTGTTAGCCCGGGTGTTTGTGTGTTTGTGCGTGTGTCTGTTCGTCCTCGCATGGCACGTGTATGCTGGTCCCCGTGCGTGTCATTGAACATGTGGCTTTAGGTTGGTCCTTGGTTGTGGTATATAAGGGTAGCCTGACCGGGAAGCTTCCTGATCTCTGGTATGGAGATTATGCAATTAACGGCGGCTAAAGCCACATCGCCGCCATGTTTTCTCCAGGCTTCACTATTGAAGTTTTATTAGGCCCTGACCATAAAAGCTTTCCTAACGAGTAGCAGGATGCTGAATGTGTCTGTCTGCGCACGTGCGTGTTTGCCGTTAGGAGGGTGGGGGGGGAGTCGGTGGGCGGAGCTTGGGGGGTGGTGGGTTACAGAGAACGCACATTGCCCATCAGCACTTAACGGTTCCTGCTGTAATTACGGGCAGGCGTGTTCAGGGCGTTGTACTGTTGCGAAGAGGGAAGAGTGAAATGATACTGTTCTACTAAACTCAAAACATAGAGTTAAAAACCTCTAGGATTACTCCGAACCTCGTGCTCACACAGACCAGGGCACGTGAGCACATGCACAGTTTAATGACTGAGTTAAGTATAAACACTTTCCGCCGGCTGTAGAAGTTGCTGTTCTAGGGTTTTTTTCTCAGAATGCTTCCCTCAAAGTAATGCTTTGAATAGAGGACGTGAATGCTTTATGTTCTGATCTGGGTTGACACCTGAGCGGGACCGAAACAGACACACACGCACACACATACTGTGATTACTGTGTTCTAAAAGCTAATTTGATCTGTTAAGCCAGCAGATAGGTATTTAAATACAAACCCAATTAGGGCTCTCTGTCCTTCTCTCTTCCCTCTCCCCCTCTCTCTCTCTCTCACTCTCTCTGAGCGTGTGTGTGTCTGTGTTTGCACGTGCGTACATGCAGAAGAGTGATTGAGAGTGAGTGAAGGAATGGTTCCACCTTCCCTAGTGACAGAGGCAGACAGGTGCCCTAATGCTTAGGATTTCCTACTTTCTTCTCTCTCCCTCTCCCCATAATGCTCCCCCTCCCTCCCTTTGCCACCTTCCACTCTCCCTCTTTCTTTGTTACACTCTCCCGATCCATCTGTCCACCTGCACTTACTTTCTTTTTCCACCTCCTGAGTGTAACTCGGAGGGATGTTTTCAGGACCTTCATTCTTCAGTCTCTGTGCCATTTGAAGCTGGGGCCACATCTCTCGCGACTCCATTTGCACAATGTCCGTCTGTGCAAACAGCTTCTTCACAAACACTGGTCTCCCGTGCAGAGAAACGAAAAGAGGCCAAGTAAGAGACAGAGAGATATATTGATGTAAGTGGACAAAGACCAGGCAGAGAAGATCCCTCTATTTCCATATATTCTGGTTTTGTCTTAGTAGAAGGGCTTTTGTAATGGATGAGCAATGGGGGGGGGCAATGTAAAGTTCTATTTGCCTTTCCCACTCTTGCTTCCAGGCTCTAAATATTTCAATAAATGTGGTCGTCTTTTTCTGTGTTGGTAGCAAGAGGTACTGACACAAAGACACAGTGAACGTTGCTGTGCCAAATATTGGTCAGTATGAAGACACACAAAAAACACTTTTCCAGAAGAAATCCCCTCACATGCTTTGTGGCATGCTGTCATAAGATAGCATAAATAACGTGCAGAAAATTGTACATGTGTAAACAATCAAATCATAGAAAGTTGTTACTGACTGAAGAATAAAAAAGTGTCACTAAAATGACCAATTTAATTACTCAACTACTGGCTCCCATTTTTTCAACAATAAAATAAAAAGACAAACTGCACGGTGATAAAGTGTTTCAACCACAACAGAAAATAGTGCAATAAAACAGAATGTTTATACGTCATAGAAGTCCAACTAATGATTAGCGCTTCCCTCTGTTACTCCTATCCCTTCTTACTTCACCAACATTACTTCACGTATCTGGTTTAGGATTAATGCCTCCCACCATTACTCCTACCCCTTCTTACTTCACCAACGTTACTTTACATATCTGGCTAAGGGATTAATGCCTCCCACCATTACTCCTACCCCTTCTTACTTCACCAACGTTACTTTACATATCTGGCTAAGGGATTAATGCCTCCCACCATTACTCCTACCCCTTCTTACTTCACCAACGTTACTTTACATATCTGGCTAAGGGATTAATGCCTCCCACCATTACTCCTACCCCTTCTTACTTCACCAA
>JACXGK010001579.1:0-57831 GCA_016801125.1 Novumbra hubbsi | reverse complement strand
GTTGACTTGGTGTGGTAGCGGGGTTAGGGTGTCAGGTGAGGGAAGGAGGGAGGGAGAGAGGGAGGGGTATAGATGGATGGATGGATAGATGGATAGATGGATAGATAGAGATGGAGGGAGGGGGGGAGGGGGATGGATAGATAGATAAAAAACAAAGCATGTAGAGGTCTGTAATTTTTATCATAGGTATACTTCAACTGTGAGAGACGGAATCTAAAACCAAAATCCAGAAAATCACATTGTATGATTTTTGAGTAATTCATTTGCATTTTATTGCATGACATTTGTATTTGATCACCTACCAACCAGTAAGAATTCCGGCTCTCACAGGGATAAAAGTGCAGACCTGCAGAAGGCTGAGATGGGCTACAGGACAATAGGCAAGCAGCTTGGTGAGAAGGCAACAACTGTTGGTGCAATTATTAGAAAATGGAGGAAGTTTAAAATGACGGTCAATCACCCTCAGTCTGGGGCTCCAAGCAAGATCTCACCTCGTGGGGCATCAATGATCATGAGGAAGGTGAGGGATCAGCCCAGAACTACACGGCCGGACCTGGTCAATGACCTGAAGAGAGCTGGGACCACAGTCTCAAAGAAAACCATTAGTAACACACTACGCCGTCATGGAGGAGGAAGAAGAAGGATGAGTAAAACCCCAAGAACACCATCCCAACCGTGAAGCATGGAGGTGGAAACATCATTCTTTGGGGATGCTTTCCTGCAAAGGGGACCGGACGACTGCACCGCATTGAGGGGAGGATGGATGGGGCCATGTATTTCGAGATCTTGGCCACCAACCTCCTTCCCTCGGTAGGAGAATTGAAGATGGGTCGTGGCTGGGTCTTCCAGCATGACAACGACCCGAAACACACAGCCAGGGCAACTAAGGAGTGGCTCCGTAAGAGGCATCTAAAGGTCCTGGAGTGGCCTAGCCAGTCTCCATACTTGAACCCAATAGAAAATCTTTGGAAGGAGCTGAAAGTCTGTATTGCCCAGCAACAGCCCCGAAACCTGAAGGATCTGGAGAAGGTCTGTATGGAGGAGTGGGCCAAAATCCCTGCTGCTGTGTGTGCAAACCTGGTCAAGAACTACAGGAAACGTATGATCTATGTAATTGCAAACAAAGGTTTCTGTACCAAATATTAAGTTCTGCTTTTCTGATCAAATACTTATGTCATGCAATAAAATGCTAATTTATTACTTAAAAATCATACAATGTGATTTTGTGGATTTTTGTTTTACAAATTACAGACCTCTACATGCTTTGTAAGTAGGAAAACCTGCAAAATCGGATAGATAGGGAGGGGGGATAGATAGATAGGGAGGGGGATAGATTAATAGGGAGGGGTGATAAATAGATAAGGATGGGGGATAGATAGATAGGGAGGGGTAATAAATAGATAGGGAGTGGGGATAGATAGATAGGGAGATAGATAGGGAGATAGGGGGGGAGATAGATAGGGAGATAGGGGGGAGATAGATAGGGAGATAGATAGGGAGATAGGGAAGGGGATGGATAGATAGGGAGGGGGATAGAGAGGGAAGTAAATAGATAGATAGAGAGGGAGGGAGGGAGGGAGGTAGATAGATAGAGAGGGAGGTAGATAGATAGAGAGGGAGGTAGATAGATAGAGAGGGAGGTAGATAGATAGAGAGGGAGGTAGATAGATATAGAGGGAGGGAGGTAGATAGATAGATAGAGAGGGAGTTAGATAGATAGATAGATGTGAGGGAGGGAATTGGTATGGAGACTGAGTAGATGGGAAGAGCCTGAGTCAGCCATTGATTGTCTCTGGCAGAGATAGAGAGCCATGAGAGGGCTCATTATATTTCCCATTCACTGCACATGGATATCACACAATACCAACACAGCGGTGGGGAGACTCTCCTTTTATAAAAGTGGAAATGGCGTGCGTGTGTGTTTGCAATTGTGTGAGCCTAATTGTAATAATCATGTAAGGACACGATAATAAAAAGGGTTATGGTAAGAAGACGAGAGCGCCTACTAAGTGACGAGTGCAGTAGTCGTAGTATTTCCATGGGGGCCAATGTCGTGCGGCGGTGAAATAGTCATTGTCTGAATGTTATTAAAGGATAAAAAAATAGTGATAGTTGCTAATGTGGCAAGTGTGTGTGACAGTGTGTTTTCCGACAGAGGGGGCGCACGGTGCGGTCCCCAGTGGTAACCCCTTCTGCTCTCTGTCTCCCCCGTGTCCCCTCTAGTTCGTGGAGACCATCAGCAGCAAGCAGAGCGAGCTGGACACCTTTATCGCCGAGGGCTACAAGACGGCCCTGTCCGAGGAGCGTCGGCGGTACTGCTTCCTGGTGGACCGCCAGTGTGCGGTGGCCAAGAACAGCAGCGCCTACCACGGCAAGGTGAGGCCCGCCCACGGGGAAACCCGCTGGACTACGTTAGCACGGCGGAAGGCGCAATCGCTACGTCGTTGCCGCATCAACGTTATTTGACGGATGTGCACCACAACATTATTTGACTTGCGCTATGATATTGGCATTTTGTTTACAAATGTAAATGATTAAATTATTAACCGCAATTATTCGTGCGACGATTAATCGTCAACAAATCATAATCGTGACAACACTCTTGACTGTTAAACTGGTGTCAGGCCTAATACAAACTCCATGGTTTAATATGCCGTGAGGTGCCAAGAAGGTCATTTGGATGTTGATGCAGGTTCTTGTCAATGGTAGCAGCATGCATTGGGACGTTACACCAGAAAGGAAGGGTTGGGACTTTGGTAGCTGGCTCCCTCAATGGCACGATATGCTGTTCAGTGAACGGCCTTCGAACACCTCCGAAATGTATTATTCTTTGGCTGGGATGATCTCCTCCGAAGTCTTTTTGTTCAGGTCGATTAGGGCAACCTCCCAAATACCTCCCCTCACCCCGCCTATAAGGAATAAGGCGCAATTTGTGTCCGCTGAGTCCCTTCTATATTACGCAGGAGGCTATTTGGACTTAGTTGAATTCATGACCGATCAGTTGATATAACAGTCATAGTGGAGTGAATTTCAAAAAAACGTGTTTCTCAGAGAAAACGTTTTCTTTCATGGCGGAGGAGGATGTGAAAAAAACGGGTCACGTTAGCTGACCGACCGTGTTTTCGTGCAGCTGTCTTACGGGAGAAAGGAAGGGAAGGAGGAAGTGTGTGTGTGGGAGGGGGGAAGTACACACACACATACTGCTGTGGAGCATCTCTAGAACATTGAGATGGGGGCGTGTGTGGGAACGGCTTCACAAAGCTTCTGCTAAATAGTCCTCAGAGAGGGAGAGTGGGAGGGAGAAGTGACAGTGTGTGGATAGCAGTGTGTGGGGGGAGAGATCGAGTGACATCTGTCCCCGGTGCCATTCAGTCAAGACCCGCAGCTGTAGTGGTCAAATGAAATGACCCCCTTCAGGAACTGTCTCGTGTGTGTGTGTGTGTGTGTGTGTGTGGTCCATGTTTATGTGTACATCTGGGGACATTTTCTTCTCAAAGATTAGGTTTGTTGAACTTGTTTACTAGGTTTATGTATTACCGGTTAGCTTCAGGGTATTTGGTTAGGATTTGGCATTACATTTAGGTTATATTGATTAGGCTTAAAAATAAATAAAGAGAATAGTGTAAATGTATTTATGGATTAGGTTCATATGTTTGGTCTCTGTAAGGATTGACAAAAAAATGTGTATCTGTTTGAGAGATCTGCTGTGTTGTGTACACGTGGGGATTTCATCCATGTTTATGTGGACCAGAAGGGCCTACTAAGGTAGTACAACGTGATTTGATTCATGTCTTAGTACTGCAGAAATGTGTATGACTGGGCTTAATTGAAACTTTTAGGTCCAGATGTTAGCAGTTAAGTTTAGGCTGTGGAGTCATTTGCCGTAACGGCCAGTCGGCATTAACTACTCTAATGGTCGTTGTCCGTTACGCCGTCTAATGTGTTTTACTGCACCTCAGACTGCTAGCCAGTGATAACGCAGGACTCCTTCACTTGACTCATCGGTAGATGTTTCTGTCTCCATCCAGGGCAAAGACCTGTTGACCCAGAAGATCCCGGTGTGGCAGCAGGCCTGTTCCGACCCCAACAAGCTGCCGGAGCGGGCCGTGCTCCTGGCCCAGCAGATGGGTTCCGGCTCCAGCACCCTGGCCCTGAACATGGGGGGCTCCAGTCCCATGCACGCCTCCAAGTCCAACCTGGTCATCTCGGACCCCATCCCCGGGGCCCAGCCGCTGCCTGTACCCCCGGAACTGGCCGTGTTCATGAGCGGAAGCCTGGGGCACCAGGCGGTGAGTCGGGCTTGAGACAGCTCAGACATCCGGGGGAGGGGGGGACATCCAAGATGCCTGACAGAGTATTAAGGGATGAATGCAGAAGTACATTATTTTCAAATGAGCGACAAGACGGTCTGCTGAAGCCGCTATTTTGTCTGAGCCGGCCTTGAGATCCGGGACTTATGTTGCAATTCGGTTGTGACAGATCGCACTGGAACGTGCTCTGTTTAGTTGTTGAAGGCCGCATAGCATACTCCAGCGTTTTTTGCTGGGAAGGGATTGAGCCGCTTAGCTTAGGTAGAGGGATTACATGCTATTTTGCGTGGAGAAGTCGTCCCCGCTTCAAGATGTCGAGGACTGAAACGGTGAAAGAGATCTCCTTCTGCCCTTCATGAAAAAGCAATGAAACAAACCATAGGTTGGCATGTTACGCTTTTAATGATACGGTTATTATTGGTGAGGTGTTAAAAATGTCACCTTGTAATGCGGGCAGCGGAGACTGGCATGTTCTTTCATAGGATCCTTGCAATGTCTTACCCTCTGTGTTTGTTTGACATCTTTTGCTACTAATCTACTCTATATTCAATATCCGTCCATATGTAGAAAGGCAAAGCGTGTACAATTAGTATTTTCGCCTGTAAATGTGTTTTTACGCTTCTGTTGAATGTTTCCAAACTCTGGTTTTTCCCAGAGGCTGATGGCTTCGGAAGGGATGTCCATGGTGAACGGCACCGCCGGGGTCCACGGAGGGGAGGAGTACTGGACGGACGGGGGTGTGTCCCAGCTCCAGGGAAGACCCCCCTCCCCGCAGGCCCCGCCCCTCCCCCAGGGCCAGGCCCCTTCCCAGAGACAGGTCAGAATGCTGAATCCCATAAGTCCTAGTAGCCTTGACGGAACGTTTAAAATCCCAGGGAATTCACTCATGCAGTTCATGTAGACCATTCATTGCTATCTGACTGAAGGGAACAACAACTGTTTGTGCTTAATTACTCCTAGGAACATTAACTGTATGAACAGGAGTTTTACACGGACACATATGCAAAAGAGCCTTCTTAAGTAATGCAGATGAGGTGATGCCAAGGTTCTACGTGTCTCTCCGTAGGCCAATGAGCACTACTCCAACACACTGCCCGTCCGCAGGCCCCAGCCGGCCAAGAACAAGACCTCTGTTGGTGAGAGAACCTTCCTCAGCTAACGCCTGGCACACAACTCAATAACGTCCCCCCTGGTTGGAGAACATCTACTGTTGTTCTCCAATGGCCGTCGTGAGGAGAAACCACAGCGTTTCCAATCAGCCAGCTGTTAATGTTACTTTATGTAGTAAGTATGGCCGTCCCTCTCATCCACCCCCCTTGGCCCAGGTGAGACCCGTACCCTGCCCAGGTCCAGCTCCATGGCGGCCGGCTTGGAGAAGAACGGCCGCGCCCGTGTCCAGGCCATCTTCTCCCACGCGGCAGGGGACAACGGCACCCTGCTCAGCTTCTCCGAGGGAGACGTCATCACCCTGCTGGTCCCGGAGGCCCGGGACGGATGGCACTACGGAGAGAACGAGAAGAACAAGATGTAAGAGTCCAACTGGCCCGGTCTAACTGACCCGGTCCAACTGGCCCGGTCTAACTGACCCGGTCTAACTGGCCCAGTCTAACTGACCCAGTGTAATTGACCCTGTCTAACCAAGCGTAACCAGGGTTCCTTGTTTTTCAGGATTGTTTGTTAAGTGCGGGCCACTTCCATGGTCTTAACAGTCTGTTTTTACATCCCAGGCGTGGCTGGTTCCCGTTCTCCTACACACGTGTGTTGCCTGAGAGTGAGAATGAGAAGCTCCGGGTGAAGTAAGTGCACGACTCCAGAAATCCTCCTAGCCATTTGGACCGCTGGTCTTTGTCAGTTAGTCCCTGGATGTTTCATAATGACGTTTCATAATGAACAAAATGTTGCCTTTAGTCTAAATTCTTTCAAAATAAAATAACGAATTTAAAGAACCGTGGATTAGGACGGTTCAGCAGTCCAATCCGCTGCCTCCAGTACACAGATATTGCAGCAGCATGGGTTCTAATACGTCCCAGAGCATTTAGCAAAGAACAATTTTAATGGGTCAGATATATAATATAAATACTTCTCTGCTCTAGTTTTAGGCCACTGTTGTTAATGACTTTTTATATTAAGCTTTTTTGTTAACTGTTAACCAGAATGGAAAAATGCATTGCAAGACTTATCAATACTGACCAATCCAGTTTCCTAAAAGACTGCCTGTCATCAATAGATAAGGACGATGTGCGATATCACTCATGCAGCCTCAACTTTCATCCTTTGATGTTTATTTCCCTTTGGACCCTGAAAAATACTTCTTGACAGTGTGCATACTTCCGGGCTAGTGTTTGAACACTTTGGATTTGGACAGCCTTTCACCATATAAAACAAAAGTTTTTTCTCAAACCTAGCTACTCCGTTCATTCCATCCTCCTACAGTATTTCATATGATTGGGATCTCTTCATGGATGACCTCTGAATAAGTATTTGAACTTTCCTAGTATTTGAATTGTCTATTTGAGAGAATTAGACCGAACCAAAAAAACACACCTGTCTCTGTTAATGCCAGTAAACAATCAATCTCTATGGTGATGACCTACTGTTGTACATCTGTCTCAGATTTTATACCAAGGGCTTTGCAAGTCTTTGATTTCATTTCAACAACTCCGGTAACAAGATGAATTTGCCTCATACATTTTGGATAATTTGGCCAAGCTGGCACCAGTACCGCCAATAGTTCCTGTCCCAGTTTCAGCTCTCAGAAATCTGGGCCTTATACTACCTGTTTCCTCACATCAAAACGTCCAGTGGTAAATTTCTGCTTCATGCACGTGTGTGGCTTTTCTCTGGGAACAAGGTTTCAATTCCCATCTCTACCCTTCAGCCCTGTCTTCTTTCCACCAGCAAATAAATCAACCTATGTGCATGTCCACTCTCCTATAGTGTCTGTAAATAAGATCCACATCCTAGTAGGTGTGTATTACTTCCTCTTGCACCTGCTTGGACCCCTTTTCAAAGAGCAGCAATTCTGCAAACCCACAACTGGTCCCAAAATGTTCCCTGCTTACTGGGCCTTTCAACGGAGGTAATTGAGAGCATGACTGGATGCAACACCCCCAGCTGCTGGGAGAGATACCAAGGAGTCCAGTGTTAAACTTGGGTGGATACATGACAATCGTTTCTGTGGGCTTAAGAAATACGCTACGCTAATTTAAATCCCCTTTATTAGGAATACCTTAGGCATATTGGAACAAGAACATATTCACATGGACACAAAGTTTCACTAATTGCTCCTCATCCGACTTAGTCTCATGGCCCCAGACCGTTCTCTTACTTAAGGTGGTGGGACTGTAACATCCAGGATTTGAAGGGTGTTTTTATTGATGAGCACAACTGTTTCTTACAGGATTGGTGAAGAGTATTTTCTGAACCGGGCTTTTCTTGTGAAAACATTTGAGGTTCGCTGGATTAGTCTGATGTCGCATCCTCTGGTCCAACAAAAATATTGGCTGTGTTCCTTTATGAAAAACTCTCAAATTACACCATCCAAACCATAGCTGTAGCAGCCATTTTGGCGAGAGATCTTGCTGCATTTACTCTTTAACTATTTTTTTCCAAACATCTCAGTGTTCTCATCAACTAATACATTGTAAATGTATTCATCAGTATCTCTGTACCACCTGTTGGCGTCTGCAAATAAAACTCTCACCGAACAAACGGTTTAAGAGGTGTGATCTGAATTCTAATGCTTTGTCGAGTTTCCTCAAGACTTGTCCAGTCCACACTGTGAAGTCATGGAAGTAAATACTAAATGTCCAAGCCTCATCTGGTTTGGGGAAAATTTGGACACTGAGATCGATTCTGAAACCACTCATGCCTGCCATTTTACAGAGGCCAAGACATTCTGAACCCATTGTTTGTTCGGTGAGACTTTGACTTGCCGTATTAAGTTGTGATTGTGTACCTTTGTTTGGCATTTGATGTTGTGGTTGATTATTTTGTGTTGTGCTGTGCTTTGTATGTATCAATTAGGCTGTGTTACCGTCATGTGCCGTGATTTGTATGAATCAAATGATGTCATTGTTTTTTAATTTTGAAAAACAAATTCTTAATAAAATATAAATGAATACACTGAAGTGTCATGGACTGAATTGAGCTAAGGCAGTAACCTCGTTCACCTCCTAAAAACAAACGGGTGTTATCTCTCACCGTTGCATTCCTACATTCACATTTCAGTCATTCAGCAGAGACTTATATTCTGAGCGACCTCTGGGACCAATTAGCGCTCATGTGCCCTGTTCAAGGGACTCCTTTACCTTGTTCAAGGGACTCCTTTACCTTGTTCAAGGGACTCCTTTACCTGGTTGGACTCGGATCAGAGTGACCTTTCGGTTGCTTGCCGTTGATCCGCCAGTCTGTTTCCTCCTCCCCCCCTGTTGGAGCCGTGCACTTCCTGGTGTTATACTGTGTTCATCTCTGCCTCTCCAGTCTGCACCACGGGAAGAGCAGCAGCACAGGGAACCTGTTGGAGAGTGACATGTCTCTGCCGATGCCGGACTACGGCCTGACCGCACGTCTGCTGGCTCAGAGCCTGGCACAGAGCCGACCGAGGCCCTACAGCATGACAGGCTTCACCGCACAGGTAAGCGAGGCAAGAAACGCCTTTCACTTTTGAGGGTAGACGCTGGTTAGTTTAATTCTGATAGCCCCAGAGAGGGGGCCCCAGGGAGGCAGCCCCAGAGAGGGGGCCCCAGGGAGGCAGCCCCAGAGAGGGGGCCCCAGGGAGGCAGCCCCAGAGAGGGGGCCCCAGGGAGGCAGCCCCAGAGAGGGGGCCCCAGGGAGGCAGCCCCAGAGAGGGGGCCCCAGGGAGGCAGCCCCAGAGAGGGGGCCCCAGGGAGGCGGCCCCAGAGAGGCGGCCCCAGAGAGGGGGCCCCAGAGATGCAAATAATAAACACCGGCCACATTTTGGAACATCTGACATTTTGTAATAGTTTCAACATAAACGTTTTTCCTGATGCGACGGTCCCGTGAGTTGACACACAGAACAGCGAGATGAAAGTCTCAAGTGTGTCGTGTAATTGACAAATGACATCTGACGTCTGCTTTCGCTGGACATCTTGGTGTGCTGTTAAAGCTGTCAGCATGATTGGGATGTGCGATTTGTCACCCAGGGCTAGCTTCTCTCAGAAGGTTCCAGCAGAATCCACATATGTCTGCCTCTCTCAACTGACTGGTCCGGTGTATTGTTCTGCCAGCACAATGTACCGTCACGATGAGTAATACTGCACCAGTAGATGACTGGGGGAAAATAAAATGCAATGTGTGGCGCCACCCGCTGGAACGCTTGTGCGTTAGAATTTCAGTGACAGTCAAAATGTTCTGTGTGTGTCAACCATGAAGTTCTACAGTTGTTTAAGGCCATGCTACTTTTAATCGTCCGGGACATCTATTGTTCAGGGCAGTGTTTATGAGACTGTTCTGTCCGAAATGTACTATGTGATGACGATGCTCTTTTGTGACCATTCCAGCCTCCGCTTGAGGACTACGACAGTCGCTTTGCTGCTGCCAGGTAAGACCTTTTTATGGCCTTACTGACTTGGTGTTCACAGCAGGCGGTATGGATGATTGTTCCGTTGTGTGAACCTGTGGTTAAATCTGCCAAAAAGTCCCTGTTAAGTTACTGATTATTTATTCGGCCCTTCCAGATAGTTCTGTGGTCAGTGTTAGAGAGTCTGGCCAAGTCCCAAATAATGTTTACCTCCGATCACCATCCTGATTGTTTGGGTTTGCCCAGGTATTGAACCACCTACGCCCTGCCACATCAGGATGGTGATCCCAGGCTGATATTACCCACTCCGCCCCCTGGTGAACGTGAGACCAAAAATACCCTTTGAAGAGGAACTCGAAGTTGTTAGACTTAGTGAGATCCAGCAGCTTTCCAAGCTTTGTGTCCTAAGTGCGTTCTGAAAGGCGCGTTATAGGACGACATTCTCCGCTCCCGTTCTCTATGGTCCAACTCTTGAGATGTTGTTCCCTCTCACGTTGAACTCGTCCTTCAAACTCTGCAGATTCCATACCTCTCCGTTGTGGCACCGATGTCCCAAATGGCATCTTATTCCCTACATGGTGTACTACTAGAAGCAGGCCCTTTTGGCGTCTGGTCGGGCATTACACACTTTGTAGGGAATAGAGCGCTGTTTGGAATGCAGTCGGTCTCTATTACCGGTGCTCTAATCCAATCAGTCAGATACGCTGCATTCTGCGGGGATGAAGGGGGTCAAGCGAGTCCCTCTGAAGGGATTGCTCTGTCTTGTGTGTAGGTGTGTGCCCTGTTTTGTATGTATGTGTGTGTGTGTGTGTCTATGTACGTGTGTATGCACTGTCTGTTGGTGTCTGAATGAGCACACGTGTGTGTGTGTGTGTGTGTGACGAGAGTTAACGAATGACATCATCGTGACCTCATATTGACATTGCGACTGCACCAATGGAGAGCATCTGACCCATAAGGCCCCTGTGGCTGCGTGGGTGGCGTCCTTTAGGGCTTTCTCCATTTTAAAGGGAAGAAGTCAACTTGGTTCTCCTTCGGTTTCATACCCAGTCCTTACCAGGCTGAAAGTGTTCATTTATCCTCCTGGAGTGTGGCGCCTGAACATGGGAAACGCCTTGCGTGGCGTTCAGCTGCCGCTTGTGGTTAGCGGGGGTTTTGTGAGTGTTAAACATTGTCTCGTTCCTGCTGGTGACCTGAATGGAATCTGGAAATTCCTTAACCAATAGAATCCAACTCAGTTGACTTACTTTAAAATGGCAAAGGTCCTTAAAGGGTTTGTCAGTTGTAATCCAGACTGTCGAAAGTCTTTCCGACCAGTTCTGGGTCAGATGGTGCATTCACCCTAGAGGAATTGAACTCCTCTTGCGCCAGACCTCCAGTACAAACCGGAGTGGGTTTACCTCTTCCAAATTACCTCTAGTTCCTTCAATTGGCGTACCCATTCAAATAAATACGTACCTGTTGGTTTGCCGAAAAACCACCAGTCTCTTGGTGTTTACTCTCGTTGATGTGCCGACCGCACAGAATCGCTGCTCTACCAATCACCTCTCGAGTAGCCAATGGCTAGTCGTCAAGTGATCCAGATGAGGGATTCTGTGCCCGCCCCACCCAAAACCACACCCTCTCCCAACCCCTCCCGCCCCCCTTGTCTCGTGGCCGTTGCGTCTCCCATCTTCTTTCTGAGTGTCTGTTTTCCCACCTGGCAAGCTTCCTCTCTCTTTGTTCCACAGTTCCGATCCCGACGGAAAATTGATTTCCACAGTTTGAGAGCAGACAGTCAGACACACAGAGACGGCTTCCTACCGGATAGCACAGGGGCACCTCCCCCTTTTTGTCACCCCCCCCAACCCCACCCCTTTCTTCCTCTGTCTCCCCGCCTCCTCCAAAGCGGGCGGGCCTCCGGTGTCGTCACACTCATGTCCGTACTCTCTTCCTCCTCTCGATCCCGCCGTTGCGTGCTTCCTGCGGCAGCGGCGGCTGGTGGGTTAAGTATGAGAAGGGAGCCGCGGGGGGAGAGCCCGGGAGGGACCGCTCGACTCACAGCCTCCCCCGCGCCGACCTATGAACTCTGTACTCCTCCGTCTAATCCCGCGCTCCCCCCCCCCCGAGAAACGGAACGGACGCTAAATCTCGATCTCGTATTCGAGGCTGTCTGTTGACTTTCATGCATGTACATGGTTGTGTCATTTTGTTCAATCTGAAAAGACATGGCTCCTGTACTGTACAAGTGCCAGAAAAAGACCAACATTGTATTGTATACAGTCACGTGTACATTTTCTTGTACGACATCCTCTCAAACGCCGAGCTGGACCCAACGGAATGGACTTTTTTTCCTTTTTTTTAAGCTTATGTGAACTGGCCGTGATTTACGATTATGGAGCCGAGGCTCGAAGCTTTGCTTGTTTTGTATTTTTTTCCCCGATTTCGTTTTTTCTAGTAAGGCCGCCTGTCGTTGTTTTCAGAGCCATTCTAGGTTGTGCAGCGCTGTGCTCATGGTTCTGGTGTCAATGCTGAAGTTGATTTGAGAAAACTGTCAAGACAATGTGTCATATTTGCCTTACTTCTGAAATGCTCCTTTTTTCATATGTAATTTCTGTGCACCTGAAAAGAAACCGACATCATAATTAGGTTCATTACTACTAATTGGAAGCCCCTTAAATTATTTTCACAATATCACGCCTGTGTATGATCAATTTCTGTCTGATTATTACCGTAACTGATATCTTTAACTCTTATGACTCTTCAAATCAATGTAATTAGCTGAAAGAATTAAATGAAAATGTAATTTTACAATGCAAAACCTCAAAGATCATCCAACCAAACTGTAGTCCTCTAACCTGACTCGAAGTGGTCAGTCTCAGACAAAACATCTCAGAGTGGGAGTACTGTTCTAGGATATCTTAATGTTATTTTTTTTTATATTAATGTAAAATGAAGTAACATCTCCTAAATCAGCCCTCCTACTCTATAATCAATACTGGGCCTGATTTAACCTAAACTTGACTACATTTTGGCCCTCCCATGAACTTTATTATGCTTTCCATAACTGCTGTGATCTAGTAGTGGGATGAAAAGTTCAAAATAGTATTGACTTCAATGTTTTTCTATGATTATGATCTTGTGGCCTAAGTGATTATGTGGTTGTTGGTCTTTCTTTAAAAAGCGTTAATTGTCATTGTAAAATCCTTTCCAGAAAAAGAAAAGAAAATATTGACTGAATCAATAACTAATATTATCTTTAGCATGCTGTTGGAGCGATTTATCAGAAATGTTATACCATTGGACAATGAATGTATGGTGACTTTTTACAAAACGTATTCTAAATAAAACATATATCTATATATTAATAAACCGTATGGTCAGACGAGAGATCTGTTTTGATATCAATGACTTTTGTTTTAATTTGAAGTCATTTAATTTGAATGATCTATTCTGATAACCATGTGTTTTGGGGCCGGTTCTGTCTGAACGGGTGTTCTTCACCGTCCATCTTTTCTCCGTTATGCCTTGCCAGTCACATCGCATTTCCCACAAGCGCTCTGTACCGTCTGTCGTCACGGAATAGCATCATCCACCACTCACCCTCTCCCTGTCCTTCTAAACGCTACCTCTGACATCCCATAGTTCTCCCATAGCAACCGGGCTCCGATCACTGTGTCACCATGATGTGATTTAAAACGTTAAGTATACGTGGGTATGTGTGCGTTTTACCTATGTGTGTGTGTTTCTGTGAATGAAACTGGAGATGTTTTCCCTTACCGCTTGCCTGCTAGCCTTTTCTATGTTGGTTGAGATGTGAATATTGTCCCAGCTTGTGTTTGAGCTTATGTTAGGGGAATTTCCAGAAGCCATGGTCCAACTCACAAATGGCGCCCTATCCCCTATACAGAGCCCTACTTTTGACTAGAGGGCTCTATGAAGGGAATAGTGTTTTGCTAAGTCGGCAACTAGGCTTAGTCAGGTGCATGAAGGTGCATGAAACGTGCATCGTGTCCATTGGTCTTCACCGCAGTCGAAGGGACAGTTTTCCAGACACAGACCTTTGTGTTTTAATGTTTTTTAAAACCCATCTTAATAAGTTTGTGCCATGGAAATGAACCCTATGTCGATCAACCCGTGTTTGTCTCGCATCCAACCACCCAGCTGTGCCGATGCACTTAGGGAATGACGACCATGCATGCCTTGAGTGTGAGAGACCTGCTGTGACGCCCCCCTGTTCTCTGTGCTGTACACTCCAACCTAGTGCACTACATGGGGACTAGGGTGCCATTTTGGATTCACTCAAACCCAAGGGTTTTCTTTACCTTCTAGTTTGGGTCCAGAATAGTCCCGGTTCTGAAAGAACGGAGGACGCCAGTAAGTCAACAGCCTCCGTCGCCGCCCGCCCTCTCGCTCAGCCAGCCAATCACATTCTCTGTCTCTCCCTCCAACTCCCTTTCGCTGGGTTCTCTCGGCTTGTTATTGGCTGTCCGGTTTCAGTGGGGTGCCGGGAACCGCTGGTCTTTTTTTCCCAACCTTCGGCCTCACTGATTGGCTTTCCACTCCTAAGGCGGGGGTTTCTTCCAGCCAATCCAGGGGGCCACGGGTTGCGAAATATTTAGTGCGGTCTTTCATTAAGGTAAATGTGTATCGGAGGTGTTCAATCCTTGCATGCCTGCATGTTCTGTAAACGCTAATAAGTAATGTTATAATTTCCTATGTAATGACAACTCAGCAGTTGACTAGAGCATTTGTTTCTCCCACACTTGCATGTTCCTTCTTGCAATGTACTTAATTTACAAGTAGACTCACTGGGAAAGGTCGGAGAAGGGGTATTCCTTTACCTTTTTTCTGGTTTCTTTACAAGGGCCTCTGTAGTCTATCAAACATTAAGAGGTCCGGGGTGGGTTAAGGATTAGGGGGTTTTGCCCGTGTGTCACATGTTGCGTTTGTCCTGGACTAACCCTCTCTCTTCCTGCCCCCCCTCCCCCTCTTCTTTTTCCACAGCGACCGCGCCTTGGAAATGTACTTCAGACAACCCCTCAGTGACGACAGATCCGCTCCCATCTTTTACTAGCGGGACTAGGGCTCAGTTCCATTTCAATTCAGCCAATGCCGCGTGTGAACCGCACTTCCGGTGTCGATCTTCCCTTGTAATGATTGTGAAAGTGAACGGACTGAATTGAAATCGAAATTGACCCCGTTTCTGTTGGAGCCCTTATGCTACAAGGAGAGGACATTGTTTGCAAATTACTTGTAGTAATGTTCCAAATTCCATGTCCTCTTCAGCAGATTGAGTGATTCAGATGCGTTTTTATGTTCCTTTAACTTAAAAAATTATTCACAGTCAATTGTGCAGGGGTTTGAAATAAATGACTCTGTGTTATAAAATTATATTACTTTAGATAACAATTATTACACTGGATGTATTGCGCTAGAACACATACATTTGTAAATACTATTTTAATTTAAAACAATTCTAGAATACTGTAGGCCTACATGCTAGCCGAGAAGGGCAAGCCTAATCCAACGTCTGTTGAGGGCTTTTGCTCACTCCATTGCCGTCACTGTCAAGCCAAACACATTGGTTAGACACGGAGTCTGCGTGTGAGCACAAACAGGTTGGAACTCGATCTGTCAATTAATAAGACGGGTGCTAGGAAGGTTCCACCTCTGTACATAATTCAGGGGTTCCCAAACCCGCTTTGCACGCTTTCCCCATTTTCATCGAAAAAAGGTGATAATATGCAATACTTTTTTTGTTAATTAATTTTATGTTATCAATGTTTACTTTTTGTATTTATGACTGTCCGTTACAAATCACTCCAGGTAAATGTTTTGCCTAATGTAACCATCTAATTTTTAACAACTTTTCTTACAAAATACACCATAGTTCTAAGAAGCACATATAATTGTTTTGCGTTTTCTCGTCATTGTGTTTTTAAATCAGGGTATCCCACAAAGGGTTGTGTCCTGCCCTCAATAGTTAAGGTATCTTGCAGTTAAAAATGTGTCTAAGACAAATTATTTGATTTGTTTGTACGAAACCGTGTAGGCCTTGGTGTTCTTTGATACAACACTGTACATGTAACCAGGGACTTCCTAGAGCTAGCTAAAATGCTCATACAGCAGCGATAGTTCGCTTAAACCAAATCAGTGACACAGGTTACGTCAAAAAAAGAAAATCTGGCAACATCACCTTTGTAGTATAGAAGGTTTTCTGAACGATATAGCTGTACAATGACAGCGATCCAATTTATTTGCCAACTTCTGTACAGCAGTTAAATTGTAATTAACAGACAAAGGCCATATTGTGTATTAGTTGTGATACAGTATGCCCAATGATGTGGGGACTGTGCCTTTTTACTATAGCTGTCTGGGATTCTCGTACAGTTTTAAGCGAAGTCACCTTGTGAACATGGATATGTTTTATCTGATTTTCCGAATCATTGTTTTTCCGAATGTCATTGGAAGTGTATTTAATGGATTTTTGTTTGTACTTTACCGTAAACATATTTGCTTGAATATGTTAAACTACTACTACATACTGCGATAGCGAAACACATATTGAAAAGCGCTATTATTTTTGCTATTAAGTGAGTTGTTTAAGTTATGAGATGGTCTAATTGGCCACGTTAGCTAGCACAGCAGAAGTCAGAATGCAAATGTAAATAATCCCTGGTGATTTTCTATTCAGATTTAATTTCATGCCTAAAATCAAATAGAATGTTGTTGTTTTAGCGGTATAGCGAGAAATCACGCTAACTCTGTATAACACGGTGGAGGTTTAGCTCAAATGGCTACCAATTCCCTTTAACGGGAACTACTTTTGCCATGGGAGAATTTATGGAGCAATTTTCAACACGATTTGTTAGTGTTTGAGGTCAGATTAATGTGGAAGAATTTGTGTAATGGCAAGGAAGTGGGAGAACTAATATGAGGACCTGTGGCATGATGGACTGTATTTTGATTTGAGTTTAAAATAATCTGTTTGCGAGTGGGTGAGCCATTTGGTCACGCTCGTCAGAAGGGTTTAAAATACATTTTATACTGTTTTATAATATTTTCCCACTCTATCCTGTTGTCTGGTTCATTTCTGAGTATATAGCTGTGCTGTACAAAAAATGTGCACATTCAAGATCTTGTATGAAATTAAAAAAAAAATTGGACACGAAAAATGTGACTTATATTTCTGCATGTGAAATGATGGATGTGTAATAGCGGTTAATATCAGTAACAAAGGATGAAGAACCGGGTCGAGTTCAGAGCGAACCGTGACCGCGGCGTCGTTTTTCACAAAAGGTAACACGCATATAAAGTTAAAAAAAATAAACAATTATAAACTGCGATGGCTTGTTAGCAGGCTGTCATTGACCATTATACATCCTTCCCCATGTAAACATTAAAAAGACTAATAAGAACGTTTGAAGTTGGCAAGGTGTGACATTGTAGCTGTCTTTTTGTAGCCTTGATTAACATGCGTTATGAATCAGCAGTATGGCAATGTTAAAGAAACAAAGAAAGGTCAAAATGTATTTTATGGTGAAAAATGCTCATGTGCAACTGGTTATGTGGTTCTGTGTATTTATGTACATGGCTTAAATACATTTGAGTTTTCCCATTTACACTGTTTGAGCATCACAACAAAATTGGAAACCATTTTCATGTGACTTCATGTCGGCTACAGGACACAAATTCAACTTGATGAAGCAGAGTTGTGTCGCGTAAGTACGTTTTGATTGTGACTGCACTATTTCATTTTAGAGATGTGTTTATTCTCTTCCATCTTCTGACTCGTGTTAGGATGTTTTTGTCAAACCTGGGCAGCGGGCTGAGCCTTAAATATGATGCAGCGCCAACTAGCGGCCGTGGTCTTTTACATCGTGTCCTGCGTCTTCGCTTTTTCAAACTACAGACCGACTATAGACCAGGGGTATTCAATTAAAATGTATAGAGGTCCAGTTCGCAAAGGTCCGAAACATCATTTTTTTGCGTTATGATTCAGTGCCACACATATTGAATTAATCTAGTAGTTGTATGTATGTAGTAAACAACAGACTCTCAAATAAAATAGTGTACAATTCAATAATATTTAAACAAAATGTATTGTCAGTTTTCATATTGAACTTAAATTATAAATAGTTTGATGTAAATTATGTAAAGATTAATATTGAATTATAAATATATCAGGTAATAATAATAACATTTTCTCATTTCAAGTAAAATAAAGGCTGCAATTAAAAAGCAGTATTTTTGACTGGTTAATTTTAGAAAAATGCTCGTTTCTATTTTGTTAAATCCATTTCGCAAGCAACTTTAAGGAAACATTCGTTAGTACGTTTTTGGGCAGTGAATTAATGGGTTAGGGTTTCGTGGGTCGATCATTTTATGCTCTTCGTTAAGATCGTTACTTTTCTGTGCCTGCAGTTCGGATTGGAGTGGGCACCTGTCCTCAAAGGATGTGTGCTTTGTCTCGTAGTGGCGCTTCAAGTTGCCGCTTTTAATCGCCAAGGTCTCGGGACATTAAAACATATTGGTTTTGAACTACCCGTGGGAAGAATGAACAAATAAGAGTCAGTCCACATTAAGCTTTGTTTTCGCTGTTTGCGTTTCTCTTTTTTGAGCACGCCATGTGAAATAACTTTTTTCTGACTAATTTAGTTCTTCGACTATTAGGCTACCTCTTGTCTATCTTTCGTTTGTGTCTCTCGAATTAGAGGCCAGTGCACACATTTGATTGGCTGAGTAGCGTCGCGTTGGGTTATTTACAAGGCATATGTGATTGGTCTGAGTTTCCTGAGCCGCTAAACCAGTGCGGTAAAGGCTAGAAACGCTGTGCAGGTTAACATGGAAACGTTCCGTCAAACTATTCATTCTCAATAATATATCGGTTATAGGTCCTGGTCCAGATAGGAAACCGCCTGGGTCCCATTTCAGTCAGTTGATCAGTTTCTTCTGCCGTGGCTTTTTCTCTGCAGGTTCTAGTAAGTACTACTAAATCAAATAAAACATATACATAATCATAAAGATTAAAATTCCCCTTAATGTGTGCAGACATCTGTCACCAAAAGTCCCCCCTTAGCTCTGTCCACCACTGTGTGCCTTTTTCGTCCACATTGAGTCCTCACTGCCAGATGGAATGTGTCTACATGCAACCTGTGCATGTGTCTTGGGTTAAATGAAGACTGGGAAAAGGGAATTCTGTGAACAATCCTTCAAAGTTCAACTCGCTTGCCAAATAGTTTTAAAACATTTTATGGTCGATAACATGTTCACATTCAGACATTCACAAGAATTCATTGTAGTACGGCAACATAAATGTGACAGAGACGAGAGGGGGAAAAACATGGTTTGATTTATTCCTCTTGAATTACACTGTAGCATGACAACTGTGAACCTTGGGATGGGCCTTGAGGAATGGATCTAGCCTGGACAGCGTTCTGCTCTCCTCTCAACACCTTACGGCAGTGGGTCCTAATCCTGGTCCTCGGGAACCAAAGGGGTGCACGTGTTTTGCCCCGAGCACTCGCGCGCCTGTTTCAAGTGTTGCCCTACGACTAACCCTTGATCGACTTAATCAACATATCAAATGTTTAATTTGAATCAGGTGTGTGAATGCTTTGGTTCCCCAGAACCAATGTTAGTAAACCCTTACGGAACTGCCCTCGGCTTGACAGTGAGATGGCAGAAGCACAAATCGATCTGTGACCAGGCTAGAATAGAATTACAGTGAGGACGACGGTGATGTTACTACTGTTGTGAGGACCGACTCATCTCTCCTGCGGACTCTGAGCTAGCGTACTGTAGCATCCATTTAACGTCGCTTTTATTTATTGGCATACCTGTTTCGCAACTTTAGACAACCTAGACGCACAAAGATCTTACAAAGAGCAGGATTGGCACTTTTAGCAACCAATGAAAACAAGGGGCTTCTATAGAATCAAGTATCCCAGAGTGCTGATTCAAAAAGGGCCAAATCAGCGCCACTGCTCTGTGGCGTCCGATTGGCTACATGGCTCTAGAAGCAGAGGGAGGAGTCGGAACAGCCGTAACGAAAACCAAGTCGAATGACCTCGATGGAATGTGACCATAACAACCAAACATCACCAGAATGGGTGTCTTTTTCCATGGAGGGACGGAACACTTTGAACACCTGCACAGGTAACACGTCTCTTGAGTGTAATAAAATAGATATGCAGTAGATACTGTTGGTAGACCAGACAAAATAACCCTGGCAATCACAGCTTCATGATTTGATACTATATAGACATGGAGTTTCACTCGAAGGTGCTCTAGCATTCAAACAGCTCGTTTTCCAGAAAGACATAAGTCCAGATGGATTCTAGTCCAGTGTGTCCAGGGCTAGGAAAATATAACAATGAGATGGCAAGAGCTTGGCCGGACCTGTGACCAGGCTAGAACAGAACTACAGTGAGACAGTGATGTCACTACTGGTGTGTACGGACCAACTCATCTCGCCTGCTGAGGTCTCAACTAGTCTAATGTACTGTATGTTCCCCTAGGAAGAATATTTTCTGGTTCCAAATAGAACACCTTTGGGTTCCCTGTAGAGCAGGGGTGGGCAAATATTTTGGCTCGGGGGGCCACATCAGGATTATGAAATGAAACGGAGGGCCACATTAGTTTTTGTAATTTGTTAATCATAATTGATTTGGAGGCCAGAAAAGGGCAAAAGTTAAAACATACATTACATATGTACAGTAGATCCCATATAAGGTGTAAATAGTTACAATTCTGACTCAGATGTATAAGAATGGGCTGGTGAGTTGGTTTTTTAATTCCCCCAAAATAATTTTATTACATTCCATGGGCCGGATGGGACAGCCTCGCGGGCCGCATTTGGCCCTCGGGCCGTAGTTTGGCCACCCCTGCTGTAGAGCCACCTGGAAAGGGGTGTACATAGAACCAACAAGGTTTTATCTGGCTCCCTATGTAATGTACTACCTTTAATCCCAGCTATATAGGCCCTCATCCTATGTAATGCACTACCTTTAATCCCAACTATATAGGCCCTCATCCAATGTATTGTAACTGAATGGTTTTAGCTGGCTCCCTTGTGTAACACACTACCTTTAATCCCAGCTAGATAGGCCCCCATCCTATGTAATGCACTACCTTTAATCCCAACTATATAGGCCCTCATCCAATGTATTGCACAAGCCGATAGGATGACATTGGGAGGAGCCCCCTTAAAAATTATGGTCCAGCCAGGTTATTCTAACATCTCTGTTCTGATAGTTCTTCAGACTAATGAACATGACCCTATACTGTCTGTGCTGCTGCTGTGACACAGATTGACACTACAAACCGTGTTCTAGGTGATACGTTTTGAGGCATTGTAGAACCAGCACAGGCGTGACTGGTAGGTAAATGCATGTTGGACATTGATCTACAGCAGTGGTTCTCAAACATTTAGGGGCCAGGGACCCAATGCTGTGACGGGAACATTTAGGGGCCAGGGACCCCATGCTGTGAGGGGAACATTTAGGGGCCAGGGACCCCATGCTGTGATGGGAACATTTAGGGGCCAGGGACCCCATGCTGTGAGGGGAACATTTAGGTGCCAGGGACCCCATGCTGTGATGGGAACATTTAGGGGCCAGGGACCCCATGCTGTGATGGGAACATTTTGCATCATTTCCCACTGGGGAAATGCATTATAATGAACACTTGATTGGTGAATAACACCTCTGTAAGGCTCCCCAAGGTAATGTTGGGTGCCCAGGGTCAAGACATAATATTGTATTACAACCCCTTATTACATATACTTATTACACAGACGCCTTGACCAAAATCAAGATGTCACTTTATTTTTAGATAACCATCAGGCCCACGGACCACAGTTTGAGAACCAGAGCTACAGTTGGTTGGCCCTAATGACTTCCCACAAGCCTGGGCTAAAACGGCACTATAAACCCTAATGACTTCCCACAAGCCTGGGCTAAAACGGCACTATAAACCCTAATGACTTCCCACAAGCCTGGGCTAAAACGGCACTATAAACAGTTGTGTTTCGCACCACAAAATGTATTTGTGTCAATTTTCACATCTATCCCAAAACAATAACATTTCGAGCTGATCTATTGGAGTTTGAATACTACTAATGAGTATGATAATACAAGTGTAAGTACTTATAATAAAGTGCATTTAAGCAACATGTAAAAGTCCTCACTGACAACTGTGATTTGATGTGCCTTAAAAGAAACGTCCTTAGTGTTTCCTAGTTCTGAATATAGTTTGCTATCAGATTGAACTAAAACGTTCTTGATGAAAGTACTATCCCTGGGAAAACAACAAAACCTTTCCATATAACTTTCTGTGGCTTTAGCGAGGCCATTTTATTCCAGAGTGCCCAGTAAGTTTCAAGGCACCCCCACCCGTTTTCCAGCCACCTCTGTCCGTTTTATAGGGTGGGGATTTGTCGTCTTCTTTAGACACCAGCAAACAGCAGTTTCCCATAGGCTGATGGTCCAACGTTGCACATTGGTTTGAGGAGCTGTACTAGTGTTCTGAAAAAATCCAACTAATGAACAAGCAGATAGAGGACCTAGGCAGCCAATGAGTGAGCAGCAATGTAACTTGACTTTTTTTCTTGTCTATTTACTGTTTCACAAAATTAATTGTCACTAATAAACATTAATGTAGATTTTTTTTTTGGCAAATAAGTTAATCATTGTTATAAGTATATGTATGTTATTTCAAATACATCTATTGTTTTTTTCATCAAATACTGAATATTATTTATTTTGCTTTATCATTGTCCTGTTAGGACTGTCGTCATTCTTAAAGCTAACTCTTTCTCTCTAGTAATAATAAACTTTTTTTTTTATCCGTCTTCCAAACGGCACCTCATATACTTTGTAGTCCCCTACTTTTGAGTAGGGCACAACATATGGAGTCGGCTGCCATTCTGGATGTGGTCGTTGTTTCACTACGATACGAGGCACTGTCTCATAGAGGGTCAACCTGACCTGGAAACCCCAGGTCCGGAGAAAAAAATCATCTGAAGGACTTGTAGCCATATTGTTAGAAGAGGTATCAACACTCCTCCTGTCATAGAGAAATGACGTCCCTCCGTCTCTCACTCCCTTTTATCACCTTCACTGTTCCCTGCAGGACGAGAGAATACGTTTTGTTAGGTCAGAAGTGACACTTTCCGCAGTACATTTTCCATTCCACAGTACGTTATCCATTCCATGGGTTTTAGCTGGGTTCCAGTGGCACGTTTACGCCGGATGTGTTCAGTAAACATGATTTGCCAAAAGCACGTAGTTAAAAGGCTTGTATGAAAGTTGCTTGAAATGAATTTACCTCCTACAACATTTGAGTATAAAAATCAATATCAATAATACTTAATTAGTAATACTTAGTAATAGTTAAATATTCAGAGTAAAAAAACCACAAAAACAAACAGGTCTTAAAATGCCGTCTATGAGTTAGCACGGAGACAGCCGCTGTCGGCGGCGTTTCGTTTCCTACCACGGTACCGCGCCATCTTCGTCTTCAACTGGACTGACCTCCAGCCGGGTTCGCGTCTGGGTTCGGGACGTGGGCGATGGAGAAGCGGGACGGGGACACGCTGAAACGGGAGAACTGGGGCGCTGCCGGCTGGTCGTCGGGGGCCCGGGTGGCGGGGGAGGAGACTGGGGCGCTGGGCGGGGACTCGGGTGTGGATGGGCTGGACAGCGGGCTGGTCATCAGCGGGATGTCATCATCCCAGTCAAACCCGCCCCCTGTTTAAACGGACGCGTGAGAAAATACAACGGAGTATACAGTACAAGTCGCAAGTTAGGAGGCATGAACTTCATTGCCAAAATTAATTTAGTTTCTTTATTATTACTCTAAAATGTGGAAAATGGTCAAACTAAAGTCATCATCAATCATGGAGTCATGTAGTAATCCAAAACGTGTTAAACAAATCAATATTCATGTATATTTTAGAGTCTTCAAAGTAGCCACCAATAGCCTTGTTGACAGCTTTTCACATGTTTGGCATTCCCACCCAAATAATCACAACTGGGGTGTGGAGGAGTACATCTGATTATGTATAAACAATCCAGTAACTGGCTCAATAGAGCTCTGTTCATTAGCTAAAGAGACATTGTTTTGACTGGAGTAATGAAATTATATCTGTTCTTTTCAGATGCAATCATGTCAACCTCTGTCACAAAAAGATAATTGACAATGGACATTTAGTGCACGGAAGGTTGACTCCCAGCCCAAGAAAGTAGCCTGTAGCAATCAATAGCGATGGCTACTTCCAGTGTATATGCTGTATTAATAAAGGTTCATTTTGGGCAGACCTCTCATTGAGTGATTGTGGAGGCCAGGTCATCTAATGAAGCACTCCGTCACTCTCTTTTCTCTCAAACACAAAAAGAAGGAAAACTCCACAAATCCACTTTTAACAACTGTTTGTTGAAGTGTACACTGCTCAAAGAATTGATGGGAAAACACACAGCGCTTCTCGATGAACAAAATATAATAAAGATCAAAATCTTTCCTTTACATTGTGTAATTCGTTGAGAACAAAATTACCCATAATTACCCAACATTCAATGGAAAACAAAATCACCAATTGATTAAAGGCCGGAGTCAAATTGAAATCACAGGCTGCTTCAACTTGCAGGAATTTCACCATGGCAACTCATAATGTGACTCAGTAGTGTGTATGGTCCCCACGTGCCTGTATGCAGTCCAGACAATGTCTGGACATGCTCCTCATGAGACAGCGGATGGTGTCCTGGGGAACTCCACCCAGACCTGGATCAGTGAGCTCCTGGACAGTCTGCGGCACAACATAATGGCGTTGGATGCACTGATACATAACGTCCCAGAGGTCTGGGGAACGTGAGGGTCAGTCAATGGCATCAATGCCTTCCTCATCCAGGAACTGTCTACACACTGGCCACATGAGATTGTGGGCATTGTCCTGCATCAGGAGGAGCCCATGGCCCTCTGCACCAGTGTCAGGTCTGACGATGAGTCTGTGGATTTCAACACAGTAGCTACAACAGTCAGAGTACCGTTGGCTAGCACGTGGATGTCTTTGTGACCCTCTTAGGATCTGCCTGACCCACCGCCAAACCGATCATGCTGGATGATGTTGCAGGCAGCATAACGTTCACTACGGCATCTCCAGCCTCTTTCACGTCAGTCACACGTGCTCACCGTGAACCTGAAGAGAACGGGTGGCCAATGGCAAACCTGTCAATTCTGGTGTGTTTCGAGCTGCACGTTGCTGAGCTGTGCGCCCAGGTCCCGTTAGAGGACGCCCGGCCCTCATGCCACCCTCATGGGGACAGTTTAGTTAGAAACATCACACCAGTGCTTCTCATGATGCTCCTCGCACAAAGGAGAAGATTCCGGACCTGCTGCTGAGTTGATGTCCTTCTTCCAGCGCTCCTCATGTAAATGCAAGTCTTCTGGTATCTCCTCCATGCTCTTGAGACTATACTGGGAGACACAGCAAACCTTCTTGCCATGTTTGGATGTGCCATCCTGGAATAGATAGACTACCTGTGTCACCTGAATGGGCTGCAGGTACCACTTCATGCTACCAGTAGTGACAAGGACACTAGTAAAACGCAAAACTAGAGATAAATCAGTCTGGAACGATAGCAATTGTCTGTGGCCATCCCCATTGCTCCTGTTGTCACTTTCATTTGCACCAAAACAAGTGACACTGATTCACAATCACTTATGCTTCCTAACCGCACAGATTGATATCCCTGATCGTTAAGTGACTTGGTGGTATACTATGACTCCGTGTTTCCTTACGTTTTTTTGAGCAGTGTATTCCAGAAGAATAACTTGGCTGGTTGAGAAAATTCTATAAGCTTGCAAAGCTGTAACTGAGGCAAAGGGTGGCTACTTTGAATGATCTTCGAATATGTTCACCTTCTTCTGACATGTTGCCGTCTGAGTCTTCTGAGGCATGCGGTGCCCGCTTCAGGGAGTGTTGGTCGGGATGGAGGTGGTGACCCATGGTGGGGTGGGAGTGAAGGTCCGATCGGAAGGTTCCCCCACCTGAGGCCTGGGCGCTGTGCTCTGCTCCCGGGGAAAACGTGAAATCTGCCAACTCTCCTGTAGGGCTCTCCTGGTGGTCAGACAGAGGGGTAGGTTGTATGTATGTACAGAGTTTGTCCTTGAATAATGATCAGAAAATTGGTCTGTATGAAGTGAAAACATGTACGTATACTTTGGCCCCAAAATATCTACTTTTATTTTTTATTTAACTTTCCTCCCAATCCACTGCTTCCTCCAAAGCCTGTTGGATAAGCCGGTCTGCTTCTTTACACCCCCTCCCTTAACCAGTAAATGTGAGCCAACATGTCAGATGAAACGCTTCACATTGCATTATTCATAGCCAGGTCAGAGGCACCGGTCCCACCAGAGACATTGCTGTAACATGGCACAAGGAAATCCCCTATGCTGATTCGCTCCCCCCGGACGACACAAGCCCAATATGCACTGCCCTACCAGACACCCCGGCCACCAATAGCAGCCATGGCACTACTCAAGAGGCCGCACCCCACATCTAATTTCATACGTCAATATTGTGTCAAATGTTACAACTTTTCTATTCAAAACTGGATTACTGATGTTGTAAGAACTACAGGATTACGAATGTTAAGTCTGTTATCTTTATCCAGAGAAGAAACAAATGACTTGGATATTATTATTGGCACTGAAATTTGATTATAGATAATGGCAATTAACAGTTGTTGTAACTTCCAGAAAGCTTCCTGTACTTGATCTGTACTGGGAACTTGGTCAACTCTGCAGCTGAAAACCGTGCAAATTCTGCAATGTTTCATGGGTGCTGTCCTATCGCAGCAAAATCCTATTTACTGACCTGGTCAAAGAGGAATACTGTTACATCATCAAAGAAGGACACAGCTTTCTTCTTGCTCTCCAGCTCGTCGCAGAAGGACTGTGTGAGGAGCGTGGGCATCTTCAGGAGACTCCGCAGGTGTCTGGCCCCGCTATGGTCGCTAACCACCACCGGTACCCCCATCACCTAGTCAAGTGAAACGCATGCAGAGTGGGTTTTACAGGGTTCCAAACAAATCCATAACACACCGGATTTCTCTAATAAAAATGGCTTGAATGTCAGTTAACTATTTGAGTCATGTGTTGAGTCATGTGCTAAAACCACAATATGTTACTGCTGGTGCTTTGGGTCCTCATCGTTTCAAAATGGGGAAACACTTGGTTTAGAACATTGTGATGTGTGCAAATACAAATGTATACTAAATCCTTCATAGTTTCTTGTTTGTCTCAGCTGCTGTCTTAAGGTACAGAGTACCTGAATAGTAACTGGATAAGAACTGCTGAGAACTTATAATTATGTAAAATAAGTTTTACATGGAAATACCTCCTCCTCACTGTCTTCCTCACTCAGCGCCTCCTGCAGGTTGTAGCTCCGCAGCTCCTCATCGGACTCACTGTCATCCGATTCCTCATCCTCGCCCTCTGTTAGAGGAGCTCGCCTCTCCACCTCCCGACACAGCTCCTGGAGGGAAGGGGAGCAGGAGAGGAGCGATGGGGAGGAGGAGAGGCCCATTGCACTGTTTGGGCATCCACTATATCCTGCCTCTGAGCCACTACAATTGTCTTCCTCCCCCGCCTCAATCTCCTCGAAGTCTTCCTCCTCGTCCGCGCCTCTCCCCTCCTCCTCGCCGTCCTCGTTGACGTGATTAAACTCGGGCATGTCATCTTCCTCTGTGGACGCCTCCTCCCCCTCCACCTCCTCCTTCTCCACCTCCTTCCTGTAGTCGATGGGGGAGTCAGAGCCCAGTGACTGGATCGGGGAGTAGTCGTCCTCCGCGGCCCGATTCCGGTTATTCTGATCAGAGGGTCTGGCTGAAGCCTCCAGTACCGCGGACGAACCCTCCGATGCAACGGTGGAGCTGCACTCGGACGCTGGCTCCTCGCCACTGTGCTCGGACTCCAGGCCAACAGCTTCATCAGGGGCTGACTCTTTGGCCAAGCAGCCGCCCATCTGAGGGGGGAACGGGGCCAGTATGGAGAGGCCGGGGCCGGAAGTAGGGGCAGAGGAGGATGGTGGCTCGGAACCTGTGGTGATGTCCAACACTACCACTCCGTTAGCGTTGGGCCTTAGGTTGATCCCTGCCTGGGATGGACGTTCACCTCTCTGCACAGACCTGGAACCCTGTCGCCCCACAAAGTCCATCTCGCCGCCTGGACTGGAGAAGAAGCCACTTTGCTCATCCTGCAGACTCTTCTCGTTCTCTGCGTCGTAGTCGGAGAAGTACGCAGAGTCTCTGTTTTTGTCGCAGAGTCCCTTCATATGCAGCTCAGTGCCAACGGAGGAGGAAGCGGACAAGGAGACTCCGACCCCATCACCTAGGTCAACCTGTCGTAGGACTATTTCTTGCCCCCTCTCGTCTGTCCTCAGGTTACCACCGCCGATGGCTGGCCGGCTTCCTCCGAGGACCGGGTGGTGGCGATTCCCTTCGGTGTCCAGCAGGAATTCTGCATTGCCGTTTCCCTCCTTTAACATGAACTCTGGGCTTTCGTTGTTCTCTGTGTCGTAACCGCTGTCGAGGGACTTAGGAAGGAGGGATGAGGAGTTAAAAGAGGAACTGAGAGAGGAGAAGGTATGGAGGAAGACGTCACCCGGGCTGAAGGCCTCACAGGGGCTGGCGCCTGTGACCGACGACAATGGCGACAGCATGTTCACGGTGTCCACTGACTCAGGTGTTCCCCTAAGGGTCCGGGCGGGGTGCTCACCATGGCGATGGTGAGTTGGGCTTAGCTCGTCGCCCATGGCATCGTCAACATTGTCCAGGGAGAAATCTGCAAAGATTCCAGAAGTGACGTCGGTGATGTCATCGTCCTCGTCATCATAGCTACAGTCGCTGACGTCAACTTGGCCAAGGCTGGAACGGTTGCCCATCTCCAAGCCACTGTCCAGCCCTTGGCTAGCCTCCAACAGGGACCCTACTGGCTCCAGCAAAATCCCCTCTGGGTGTCCAAAAACCAGGTCCACCGTGCTCTCACGCACACCGCCAGCCATCACTCCCACTGGCCCTCGGATGTCTTTAAAGAGGGAAGGTATCTCCCAAACATTAGCTCTCTGTTTTTCTGTGTGGACCACCTTAGGTGCAAGGCCTGAGTGAGAGTGGTAAAGGGTAGGGGGTCTGATGTAGCCTGATTCACATATGCTTTTAGGCTGAGAGAATAGCCTCTCACCAGGGAATGCAGCAGGGGTGGCTACGTGTCCTTCTGCAGACACCGTCGTTTGTACGGTTTTGACTGAAACACTTCCAAAGTTAACATTCTTGACAGCTGAGAAGCTGTTGAGTGAATCAATGGAGGAGGGTTGGGTGAGAGGAACACCTCCTAGATGGTCTACAATAGACCGTTGGTTAGCAGGCCTATCTGTTACAGCTTTATCTTTAGCTGTGTGGCACAGGTGAATAGAAGTATTGTTACCACTGGCTCTTGTGGTGGAAGAACAACCACTATCCTCTCTCCCTGTAGCTTCCATATAGCTCAACGTTTCTGAGCCTTGTTTGAACATATTCTGACCGTTGGCTACGCTAGCAGGCCACAATTCTGTTGTGTTAGCAGAGGGAGTGGAGCCGGTGTTGATGTAATGAAAGTCCAGATAGCTGTCCTGTGATTGGACCATCTGCCTTAGGTCAAATGACATGCTGTTGTTATTGGCCGAGTGGTTGGAGGACCAGTTAGTGGCTTCTTGCTCGGAGAAGAGGCTGTCGCCATCGTCAACTTTCCCGGCGTTCCTGTCTCCACTCATCCGGCCCCCTACCAGGAGTCCCCCGGTCCCAGTGTCTATATCAATGCTAATATGGTTACCCATGGGCAAAGTCTTCCTGAGGGGACCAATCATGTCATAGTAGCCTTCGCTAACCGTGCTCCTAGCTGTGGGGTTTAGACCCTTGTTGGACTCGAGATATGGGTCGCAGTGTCCAAGACCGGGGCTGCTTTGGCACTGAGGATGAGAGCCCACCCCCAGTGGGGTCTCCAGCCTCCCCGTTGGCTGACTCTGGGACGCTACGGGCGTGTCCTCTGATCGGCAGCTCGCCTCCGCAATAGGCGACTCTTCACAACAGAAAGCTTCACTCTGATTGGGTGAGAAGTAACGACGGGACTGCCCAAGCTCCGCGGGACTGGCTGCGCTCGCCCTCTGTCTCAGGAGAGGCTCCATGGTCAGGGACATTCCTGGGCTGTCGTCTGAGTCGTAAGCGCTGCGTTGGTCCCCATCGGCTGCTGAGGCTGCGGACCAGTAAGCGCTTGGCTCGGTGCGGGCCCGCGCCAGGGGCTTCGGGGTATTGCTGCCCGATGAGAGACTCCCGTCCTCAGCCTCCATGCCGGGGCTGTAGTCCACGGAACTATCCTCCAGGTGGATGTTACACTCGGCCGGCTCTTCAATGCGGATGTAGTACTCACTGCTTACGGAGGGGCTGTGGGCGCTTAGTACCGGCACCACCCCCACCCCCGACCCGGAGCGGTCCGGCTCGTAGTAGGAAGGAGAGACGCCCAGAGCGAGAGCGCTCCTCTCGCCTCTACAGTCGCCCGACGTTGAGGCGTTCCCCACTGGGTAGTAGATGTCCTGGTAGTGGGGGTTCCCCTGGCCCAGTGGGCCGCTGGTGGAGGAGGAGCAGTACGGTTTCTCGGCCCGGGCCTGCTCCCACTTGTACTCGAAGTTCAGCCCGCCGCGGCTGGTCTGCGTCACGGTCAGGATGTCGTCGCCGCCTCCGTCGGAGTGGAAGCCGTCCTGTGAAAACTGCTCCAGGAGAGGGAAGGAGTCGCGGGAGGCCGAGGCCTGCTCCACGTCCCCGGGGCTGGGCGTCCGGGCCGAGAAGGGGCTGGCGGCTGGCTGGGTTGCCAGGGCGACGTGGCTGGGGGAGGAGCTGCCGGTCAGGTTGGGTCTCAGGGAGTTCCAACGCTGCTCAAAGTCCTCCTTGGCCTCACTGGCCCCCTTGGCACACAGGTAGGTCAGCAGGAGGTGAACCTCCTCACTGCTGGGCCTCTGCTCCGGCTGCAGCCAGCAGAATTGCATTACCTCATACCTGCAGGGAGGGAGGTAAAGGAGTATAAGGATACACTTAGTGTTATGGGTGAAAACAGTTTTATACTAAAACGATGCAGCTCCAACGAACTCACCTAGGAAACAAAAATATGACATAATTTGTGAACACTAGAACTTATCGATTATTTGGCAAGTGTGTAAGTGTGTGTGTGTATGCAAGTGCATGTGTGTGCTCAGCCCCTTTAAAAAAGAAGAATCTGTATGAGCAAAGGAACTCACTTTGAACCCTTCGTAGAAACGTAAATGAAATGGGAGTTAGATTGCAGATTTACAAAGGAGGACAGAAATATGCATCGTCTGTTCCTGCCAAAAAGGGAGAAATATAGCCCGGCTAAGCCCAGCTCTACGTGGAATTCATCTTCAGCCCACGACCAACGAGCAGGACTAATAATTGGTTGGAGAGCTGGTAGGAAAGGCACTGATTGGTTGGTACAAGGACACATTGTGACACGTATTGGTCGGTCTGAGTCTCACCATCGCTCAGCCAGGGGTCCTCTGATCCGGGGTCTTGTCAGTTTGAGCTGCTGTTCCTTCACGGCGTAGGTCAGGACCTGTCTGTCAGTGTAGTGTCTGTACGGCTGGTTGCCCAACTCAAAGAGCTCCCAGATAGTCACACCTAGAGACCTGCGGCAGGGGGACATTAGAGAAATGTTCTCATTTCATTTAACCTTTAATACAAAAACAATATCAAAAAATATCGATTGGACTGTTTTGAGCATTTGAATCAGTCCTCCAGTTTTCAACTGGGTCCCTCGCAACACAAGACGGTTTGAATGCGGT
Source organism: Novumbra hubbsi (assembly GCA_016801125.1). Lineage (NCBI taxonomy): Eukaryota > Metazoa > Chordata > Actinopteri > Esociformes > Umbridae > Novumbra > Novumbra hubbsi. The sequence continues at coordinate 26,114 of JACXGK010001579.1, read as the reverse complement.
CTAGAAGTATCTCACCAGACATTACTGTCCTTGGTCTGGTCCACCACCAGTAGGTTACCATGCACCTCGTCAATAAGCTCTGGGGCGATCCAGCGCAATGGCACCCAGATCTGATCTGGAGTCACAAAGTAGTCATCCTAAAGAGAAGGGGTTGGGGAGGAGACTAAGTCACAATGAAGTTCTATAGAATACAAGTGGTATCACAAAGTGGTGTCCCCAACATTGGTGAAGGTCAGTAAGTGCAGCAAATACATTGGTCACCATGCGGGACATATACCACACCTTGTATCTGCTGTGTGAAAGGCCATAGTCTCCTATCTTCACAGTCATGTCTGAGGTCAGCAGGCAGTTCCTTAAGGCCAGGTCACTGCGGGGTCAAGGGTCAGAGACATAAAGGGTTAGTCACCAGATCAGGCCGGACTATACTGTGCCGGGACCAACCCCAGGAGTCGCTTGTTGCACATTGCCACACGACCCCTGACCCTACCTTGGTCTTTGACCATGCTAACCAAGCTACCATCTTATTCAATCATTATCATTCAATGTCCAATGAAACACCGCAGTGCAGTTCTCTCTAAAGCCTTTTGCAACGCTGTTCACCAGAGGGAGATTAGTTTCAATGGCCAGGAACTTGCTATCGGTTCGCGCAGCACAAATTGCCAGGTAACATGGCACTGAGAAGAGTGGGGTTCCATCCCCGCAACAAAATCACTGATGCTGGAGTTGGTGAGAATCACTCAGGCAGCACCAGGATGTTGTTACAGGGACTGACCAGCAGGGGCACCGCAGCAGCAGCACAACTACTCTGTATTTGTATGGTATTCCACAGGTTACTGCCCGTTTATATAGACAGGTCAGGCTAGAAATCCCGTTTCGGCATCCGGAGGCTTCTGCTGGAAGATGCTGGCGGCACGTTCGTATCCGTCTGCACCTCGGCATCCTTCCCAGAGAGATGCTTGATCTCTTCATCCTTCGGAAAATGAGGGTTCTACCCTACAGGACTGCTCTTCAACTTAAGATACTGGCCCTCATTCACGAAACCTTCTCAGGGCAGATCTCTGGTCAGGGCCTCCCGAGTGACGCAGTGGTCTACTTCGTAAGGCCGCGGCTGATTTTGGCGGGGGATTCTGGTAGGGAGGTAATTTGCATGAGGGACCTCCTTGTGCCGCCACGTTCCGGCAACTTCTCTAGTGGGGCGGGTGCCTCTGACCTGACTAGGGATTAGACATGGTGAGCCTTTTCTCTGACGTGTTGGCTCTCATTGACTTCCTGGTTAAGGGAGGGGACGGGTTTTAAAACAGGGCCTGTGGCGATCTCAACTCTACCAACTCTGCCGGGGTTTGTGCCGTGGCACAAGGTCGTACAGTGACAAAGTGAAATAGATACATAATACATTAATACAGTAGTGAAACAATATTTAATATTGTGGTTTACTTGTATGCGTTATATTCCTCGTCATCTTATTTGATAATAAGCGGTTGTTGTTACTGAGGCTGTTACGATTGTTGTTTTTCATGATAATGACGGTCTTATTGTGAATCAACCATTATTTTATTTTTTGACGGTGGTTTACACGTTCTCAGACCAGACATGTGTTCTGTCGCCCGATCATTTTAAGACCAATTTTGATCCTACACACATTTCATGAATGAGCTCCACTGTCTATTTTCATGTGGAACATTACATTGACACTTGATTAAGACTATAATGAAGGACGGTTCATTCTCCCCCTCCCTAACTTACCTGTGAATGAAGTTGTATTTGTGCAAATGGAACAGCCCTGAAGCAATCTCACACGCCATTCGCTGCAGTGTCAAAGGGTCAGGGGTCACAGCGTCAGCTGCCCGACAGCTGCGCATGTAACTCTTCACATCGCCCTGGACAAACGAAACAATACATTTGGAATTGTTATATTTATTCTCAATGTAACCGTTTTCCCTAGTGCACTACATAGGAAACAGAATAAAACATAGGTCATTGTATATCAAGTAAGTATGTATACTCACGTGTGCAAAATATTATTGTATACCCCAAACCACCGACCCAAAACTTCTCATCCTCTTAATCAAACATTGAAGGGTCAAAGTTTAAAAGAACACATTGTCATTACTGCATTCGGCCAGCAGGGGGAGCACGCATCCATCTCACCAGAGGGCAGAACTCCATAACCAGCAGGTAGGGGGTGACCTCGGAGCACTGTGCCAGGCAGGGCAGGAGGGCTGAGTGCTGGAGGGCGCTAGGGGACACATGGAGAGAAGAGAGAGGTGTCACATTTCAGACGTCATCGACGTCGTTCCAGTTCGCCGTGAGGGGGCACTGAACACAAGCGGTTAAAACGAGCGAGGACCAGAGGGAGAGATCGACGGAATTCATGTTGAACTCGAGAACATTGCAATTACCAGGTCACTGTAAATTGAACAGGAGATGAGCCGGTCTGTTATACAAAGTATTTTGTTAGACGTAGTGATTTCCATCTTGATCCCTCACACGTAAGCCCCATGTAAAGTTAAAGGAGACAAATGCTCAGAGTAAACTAGCTCCAACCAAACCAGGGGAGCAGAACTGACCAGCTGTTATAGGTGAGGTATGTGTACAGACAGTGGTACTCTAGGTGGCACACTAGATGCTATTAGAGACATGATGTGGTTCAGACCGGTATGGCTTGGCCTCCTCCAGGAAGTGCATCTGGTCCTGGACACTGGCACTGGCCTTCAGCTCCTTGACCACCACCTGGATGGTACTGAGGCCCACGTTCACCTCCCCCAGGAGGACCTACGACCCGACCCACAGAGACAGGCAGAGGGGAAGACATGGACACAATCATTCAACTTTACACGACGGAGCGGCCAATAGCATGACACCTCAAACCGGAGAGACACGGAGAAATGTTATAAGACCAGGAAAGAGAGAGTAGAGTACACAGGGCAAAGAAACAGGAAGCCGACCGAGAGAGTAGAGTACACAGGGCAAAGAAACAGGAAGCTGACTGAGAGAATAGAGTACCCCGGGCAAAGAAACAGGAAGCTGACTGAGCGAGAGTCAATGTGACGTGCAGATGGTAGCAGCCCTCAGACGGACGAGGCGGCCGATTGGATCTAATAAGATCCTCACCACATGACACATTCCTGACATCACACGACGGCGTCCCAAACGGCACCCTGTCCCCTGAAGTGTACTACATCTGAATGGAGCTCTATGGAAGTAGTGCCCTATGAACGGACGCCACTGAGGTCCCAGCTGGCATCGCGGGTGATAGGGAGCATAGGGGACGTGGTGACAGTCTCACTTCACTTTGCCGTTCTCTCCGAAGAATGCGCTCATTCACTCCTCTCCACTGAATACATGTAGCGCGGTTGGCAATGCAGATTGAGGACACGCCCTCCAGCGGGTCCCTGCTAAGATCCATTATTTGAATGTGCAATCGTGAGGGGAGCGAGCTACATAGTGTACAATTAAGGCCCTAAGGTCGCAACACAGCTGTGTTCTGGGCTGATGGGGCAAGAACCGAATTTACAGGGGGGGGGGGCAGGGGACTGAACAGGGGGGGCAGGGGACTGAATAGGCAGCTGGGGTTGTGGAGAAGAGGGGGAGACGCTGAGTGACGGGCACGGGGTCAAACCCCCGTCTTCAGATGTCGGTGCGGCAACACAGAGCTGAGAACCGCGCGGAGGGTAGCTCACCTTGCCGAACCAGCCATGTCCTATCTCCTTCAGATAGAGGACACTGTGACGACCCAGGTCGGAGGACTTCAACAGCTGGACTGCAGAGGGACAGAGAGAGGGAGTTAAATTCCATCTGTAGCCTGGAGACAACTTTCCATTATGCAGACTTCTGAGGTCGTTGGAAGGAAGAAAGGTTGGAGACGCACACACACAAAGAGACAGAAATACAGGTTATCACCACATCACAGCTCACCATGAGAAAGACATCACAGAATAAACGAAGCAGAATGTAAACATAACAGATTAAATGCGGGAAGTGTATTGGAGCGCCACAGGCGGAAACAACAGAGAGAACGAGAGAGCAAAGGAGAGAGAAAACAACAAGCAAAATGAAACGGAGAAAAGCTGGAAAGGGAGACAGAAATATGCTTTGTCGTAGCTTCGTAAAGCCAATCCCCTAAGGTAAGGACGATTATTTCAAAAGATGGGCAGAGAAAACAAAGACAGAATTGTGGAAACCGCAGCCAAGCCAAAGTGACAAACAGTCCTCTAAAGGCACTCGGCAGTCATCTTACACAACCTGCCAAATGGCAGCATACGCCACACACTTGACCCAGGCTGTGGTGGAGATCGGTGCGCTACGTAGGCAGCCATTTAGGACGCGCACGCGGTCCTCAGAGACATTGAGTTACGTTCGGGAACCGCTAAAAGCTCGTTCTGAACCACCCTGGAACCGCTATCTGCATTCCCTACTCTCAGCATGTAGACCGCTTATCTCACGAAAAAATACTTCAGTACCTTGACGAATCCTCATAATTTACACCTGAGGTGATGATGAGGATGTTGATGATGATGACGGTGAGGGAGACAAACAGCCGGAGTAGCAGATCGGCCCGTCGCTCTGAGGTAGACTGCCGCGCGTGTGCACCGTGTGTGTGCAGTATGTGATTTGCGTGTGTGTTCGGGTCCGGTCCCGGAACAGACGCTGTGTACGTATATGTGTGTGTGTGTGTTTGTGTGAGTGCGTAGAAGCTCTCACGGTTCCGGCATGTGATCTGAGACCGGTCGCAGCAAGTGGGAGGCTGTGTGTCAGCGAGGCTCTGGCCCCGGACCCGTTGTGCGTTCGAGAGGGAAGAGCCGAAGCCTCGTCAGCCGTCCCCTCAACGGGGCTTAACAGCTGAACAAGCTGCGTCCTCTCCCTCCCTGTCCCCCTCGTCCCCCTCTCACCGTACTCCTCTGTCTCTCAGCCCGTCTCCCGTGGCTCTTCGTCCCTCAGCCCAAACTCGGATGCATCTTCCTCACGCCCTGAGAGCCCAGACATCTGGAGCCCAACCGGGTTCGTGGGCGTAAAAATCAATTCCAGATCCAAGCCTGTTCCGGAACTGTAACCGTTCTGGAGAGAAACCTGTCCACCAGCCGATCCAGTTCACAAGCATGGAGTCCCAAACCTTTCTTCCAGCTGTCCTAACAAGCCGTGAGGGCCGGGTTTCAGTTCTGTCAAGGCAGCACAGCAGGAATCTCAGCCAGCAGGGTCCCTCTCTATATGAGGAACACAGAAGACAGAAGAAAATTCTCTATGCAGTCCCCATCTGGTCACCCGAGGTTCTGGTGGCTTTCTGCGAACGTCTTGAGTCTTTCTTTGAGGTTCGGTTCCTAGAAGATTTGTGGATCGGTGAGGTTCTGGGAGACACATTCTCGCTCTTGTTCTCAGAGGGCCGCGGCCAGCGATTCCATGCGCTCCGGTCATACATGTCTCCCTCTCCCTCCCTCCCTCCCTCCGTGCTTCGTCTTCCAGCGCCTTACGATTCTCTCCCGACCTGGGATCCTAAACCGCTGTGGCTGTGTTCTGGTATGCCGGCGCTCGCAGAACCCCGGCCGAAGGCGCCTCGGTCCCACTGAACCCCACCGGCCACGCGTGTCTATAGGCTCTGGCCCGATGGGCCGCTGGCTGGCTCTCCCATGGGAGCGCGGTGACACCAGAGCCCAGCCAACACAGCCTTGTGCCTGGATGCCTCCGGGGCAGGAGCGACAGTAGCATCCCATACAGATACCCCCCTCCCCCAGGAAACAGAACGGGCTTTGTCACCCCATTCCACAAGCCCCGCCCCCCCAGCCCCTGCCCCTTTCTCTCTCACACACACGTTTCTGTGCTGTATTATAACCAATGCCACCTCCTTGACCCCCCCTCCCCCCCACCCAAACACAGTCCCCTCCCTGTCTTGCAGGCCACAATGCCCGTCCCCCGTCCTGGCGTTCCGGGAGTGCCTCGGGCGCGGCCTCGACATACGCCGGCTGCCCACGCCTCCGTCCTAAATCCCGGCCTTTGTCTGGCGGTTGCTCCCCGGTGCCTGGAACCGGCCTACCACCGCTGCAGACAGAGGGCGCATTATTTCTTCGCCCCATTGCCCCGCTGATGCTTGGCAGCGGTTGTCACGGTGATAACAGCGGAGTCACACACACCCCTGCCCTTCAATCACCCCGTCTTTGCCTGTGTGCTCACCCTCCTCGACGTAGAGGCTGAACTATCCTTCCTCTAATAGGCAGAATAGATCAAATACAAAATAAATTATTTTTAACTATGAAAGATTATCCTATGCATACACTTAAAGCAAATGAAATGTCTGTTTTTGAATTTGGTTATCTTCCAGTGGCAAGAAATGTGTTTTGTTGTTCGAATTATTCAAGTATGAATGACCAAATGTAGTACTGAAAAGTTTTCTAAAAACTTTGGTAAATGGCTGGAAGATTTGTAACTCTACCTCAACATACAGGAAGACAAAGATGTTTATGTCGATGAGAAGATAATAATTAATATGCAACAGTTTGCGTCACAGACGAACCGACAGTACAAAGCTGCTAAACATTTTATCAGGACTATTTAGCAAGTCAAATAACAATTCTTGTTTCTATTACATAAATGCCAAACCAAGCAATCATACAATCCCTGCATTTCAACATACGCTCTAGGTTGCATTGCCAGTTAACTAAGTCTTTTGTAATGTATTACATTCTCATTGTGTGTAGGCAGAGGTTATGTATGAATTATATGTGATGAATATTTAGTATATGGAGTTACTTAAAAAATATGGAGTTGGCCTGAAGAAGGCCTGAAGAATGTCTCAGCGGGAAAAAACAAGAATGATTTATTTAAGCGTTAGCCTGACGACTCAAACAAAAATCTTCCGCACTTTCCCTTGTTCCTTCATTCTGAGACCACTTCCATTTCGGCCATTTAGGTGAAATCTAAATGAGTGGTGTGGATAAAAATATAGTCATCGGTGGTTGGATCGTTTCCAATAAATTAAAGGCAATGAAGAGTAAACTAAATATCTGGTTAGCCCGCGTGAGTTCTAGCTCTGAACATCCAAACCTTCCTGCTCTTTCTCAACCAGGAAGCATGCTCTGCGGCTGACACTTAAGGAGAGCGCATTCTCTGCCCGACAACCATGACTGAGCTGGCAGTGGCCCCTGCCGTGCCTCACGGCGTCGCTAGAGCTCGACAAGACAAGGCAACCGCAGCAAAGTTTGACTTGCAGCTCCCGTCATGCAGCTGCTCAGCAAGGCAGTGACAGACCCTCGCTGCATTCAGGAGCCCCTGACAACCTTGCTTCTATTGTCAATTCACTTCGGCTTATGTGACAGGGCCTTGTTCTCCTTCCGGATCGTATGTGAGCCCTCCGTTACGCCACAGGAAAGCCGGACGGAGGGTGGAGGAGGAAGGCCGTGTGTGTGGCTTGTTGTCTGCAGCAATGTGCAGAACGCCGCAACGGCGTCGATCGCAGTGATTCAGGACGACCGACTACAAAAAGAAGGAGGAAGCGGAGGGTGACGAGGAGAGAGAGGAGGAGGAGGAAGGTGCTGATGAGGAGGAAGAGGAGGAATGAAAACTGTGGAACCACCGACCCGACCCAGGGCCAATCCCTCCTTAATCTCCCCATCCCCCTTCCCCCGTTTCCTCCGCTCTCCCACTCTTTCTCTCCTCACCCTGCAACAGCTGAACCAATCATATGGCCATATAGCTGTCGTGGGCTCAAGGAAGGGCAGTGATTGGCTGCTGGCTTGACGCTCGATTGTCCAATCCCTTCCCACGCTCACATCCGGGTGTCCAGAACACAACGAACACGGAGAAAGACACACACACACCAAACACATCACACACACCAAACACATCACACACACCAACGACAGAACATACAGACAACTAACCAAATGAGTCATACTGGGGTAGTCAATGCAAGCCCACTGGATCTGACTCAGACTGTTTTCACATACCCATGCACATGAACACAACCACTACATTTGGGCGGTGTACCTATTTTGTTATAGTCATCACTTCCTTATCTCAATAAAGTATTTAACATATTATCGTCGTAGTACTAAACAGGGTGTTTTTAAAACCCCATTAGAATCCCATTGCACACTTGTCACCACAAAGCTCATTGAAATTGCTGAAGAACTAGCAATCTCCCGTAGATGCTGCTAGCATTCAGTGCTAATGAGCCCGAGCAAACTAATTGAACTGCAATGTGTTTTTATGGTTGGTGGTAAACTCCTTTATCTTGTTTTTTTACCGATCTTCACCTTTGCACTGCATTGTTCCTGTAAATGCCACCATGTGTTTTGTCAAGAGTTTTCCCATAGACGCTGCTAGCTTTCTGTGCTAATGGGCACGAACAAACTAATCAAACTAGAATAACCGGCAACCTAGAACTTTGTTTTGTTAATGGTTGGTTGGTAACTCTTTTGTTCTTATTTTCACTGATCTTCACCAATGCACAGCTTCGTTCATGTCACTGCAACAATGTACAGTAACCTGTGACGTTATCATCCATTATAAGGTCGACAGTAGCCTATTGATCATCCATCATAAGGTCTACAGTAGCCTATAGATCATCTATCAAGTTATCATCCATCATAAGGTCTACAGTAGCCTATTGATCATCTATCAAGTTATCATCCATTATAAGGTCTACAGTAGCCTATTGATCATCCATTATAAGGTCTACAGTAGCCTATAGATCATCTATCAAGTTATCATCCATCATAAGGTCTACAGTAGCCTATTGATCATCTATCAAGTTATCATCCATCATAAGGTCTACAGTAGCCTATTGATCATCTATCAAGTTACCATTCATTATAAGGTCTAAATTGGCCTAATGATCACATATATCAAGTTATCATACGTAATGAGACGTTCAGTATAGTAGCTTGATGACCACATCTATCAAGAAATCATCTGTCATATGTTCTAGCAACATTTAATAAAAGGTCATATTTAGCATGCCCTTAGAATCTAACAGAGAAAGTTATTTTTCTAAGTCAGTGGTATAACTCGCAATAGAGCAGCCTAGCAACAAGAGCATCTATGGACATATCATAGTGGAGGGAACGTTCATAGGCGGCCTACGTGTTCAGGTGATTGGCAGATTGGCTGATTGGCACACAGCACAACCACAGAGAGAACCTTGACAGGAAGAGCCAGGGCTTCCTCTCCAATGCACTCTGGATATATCTTGAATTCCTCACACACAAGGACATTTATGCATGCATGCACAGACACACACACACTGACACACACACAGGCGGACATACACACAGACACACACACACACCTACACAGACACACACACACACAGACACACACACACACACACACACACACACACACACACACACACACACACACACACACACACACACACACACACACACACACACACACACACACACACACACACACACACACACACACACACACACACACACACACTGACACACACACACACACACAAAGTGCCACGGAGCACTGCAGCAGGCCAGCCTTTCTGAATTACGCAACAGACAGATGTTAAACAGAGACAGAGCGACAGAGAAAAAGAGACACAGAAACAGAGAGAAAATAAGGAGGCGAGGAGAGAACGAAAACAAACGAGATAAGACATGAGGGGGAGAGAGACCTTGTCCCTACCCATTCCCTGTTTCAGTCCCAATAAACACCCAGTATCTCCCAAATCAACAGTACAGTCCAACAATCACTCACTATAAACACCCTTTATCGCCCCAATCAACAGTAAAGTCTAACAATCAGTCAGAATGAACACCCAGTATCTCCCAAATCAACAGTACAGTCTAACAATCACTCACTATAAATACCCAGTATCTCCCTAATCAACAGTACAGTCTAACAATCACTCACTATAAACACCCAGTATCTCCCTAATCAACAGTACAGTCTAACAATCACTCACTATAAACACCCAGTATCTCCCAAATCAACAGTACATTCTGCCGGTCAGATACCTCTGGTGGGCCACTGCATTAGTGACAAATGGCTCCATATCCCCTATGTAGTGGTAGACTTTAGACCAGAGCACATAAGTGGTATTCAATTCTGGCCAAAGACAGTTACAGATTTCCAGACACTGATTCGAGTGCCATTTGGGATGTTATTCCTTGGCTGTAGGAGTCCCCAACTCTGAGAAGGAAATATAAGATAAGGAAAGAAGGAAGGAGGGAGGGAAGAAGAGAGGGAGGGAGAGAAGGGGGGGTGGGGATGGATGGAAGAGGGAAGGGGGAAGGGAGAGAGGAAGAAAGATGTAGGGAGGGAGAGAAGGGGGGTGGGGATGGATGGAAGGAAGAGGGTGTAAGGAAGAGGGAGGGCGGAAGGAGGGGGAGGTGTGAATGGTGCTCTGATCTTACTTGGTCGTCCTGGCTGTTTGGAGACAGGAAGGGAGACCTCAGTGAGGGGGAGGACGTAGACCTCAGGTCCATTCTGAGAGGGGGAGGCCAGGGTGGACAGGTCAGCATGGTACTCCTCTCCCTCCGTGTTGTCAAACTCCTGGAGGCGGGGAGCAGCAGACAGTGGGGTGAGTGTGTGTGAGGGATGCGTGGTTGTGAGGTGTGGGAGCCTAACAGCGAATCACGTTTCTGCATGCACCATTTTCTAAAGGTATTCTCAGAGTACATCCAACCAGAAACCCCACATAATGTACTCAGATCTGAATTAGAACTATAGCCACTCTTAATCCAGAAAAAAAAAGATATTGATTTCCACCCTCACTTAAAGGAATAGGACTTTCAAAACCTTCCAAAACAAATCGCTCGTCTACAGAGACATGGCTCCAGAGCATAGACTCTTAAGCCAGCTGGTTTTGGGGCTCTGTTCACAAACCCAAGCAGACCCCACAGAGCCCTAAGGGAGCAATAAAGTTAGACACGACTGAATAATAAAAAAACAAAACAGATACACTAGACCGAATCAACCAAAACACTAAGATAAACTTTGAATGCTACCTAAAACTTAAAAACATAGAGCAAACTGTGGCGGCATACCTGACCTTTACGACAGACTCAGAATTGAACACGTCCTAGCAATGACTAAAAGACCCTCAGATGACCTGGTTTCCAATGTGCACAATATCCACAAAACAAGACAGAACCCTAAAAAGATGAAGGAACCAACAAAATTATACAGAACCCAATTTTTCTATCTGAACCACAGTTCCTAACCTCCTATCAATTGTATGACCACATTAGAGGCACGTATTTCCCTCGGATCAAACTGTTGTAAACTTGTAAGTAGGGAGTCCAAAATATATACACCCTGACTGTCTCCCTGAACTACATCTGTGTATATAGACACACACTGACTGTCTCCCTGAACTACATCTGTATATATAGACACACCCTGACTGTCTCTCTGAACTACATATGTATATATAGACACACCCTGACTGTATCTCTGAACTACATCTGTATATATAGACATACACTGACTGTCTCCCTGAACTACATATGTGTATATTGACACACACTGACTGTCTCCCTGAACTACATCTGTGTATATAGACATACACTGACTGTCTCCCTGAACTACATCTGTATATATAGACACACACTCACTGTCTCCATGACACATTTACAGAAGTCGTAGATACACCCTGTCTGTCTCTCTGAACTATGGCAGAATACATAAATAAACCCTGTCTGTCTCTTTGAACTATGGCAGATGACATAAAATACACCCTGTCTGTCTCTCTGAACTATAGCAGAATACATAGATACACCCTGTCTCTCTGAACTATGGCAGAATACATAGACATACACTGACTGTCTCCCTGAACTACATCTGTATACACAGTCACAAACTGACTGTCTCCCTAAACTACATCTGTATATATAGTCACAAACTGACTGTCTCCCTAAACTACATCTGTATATATAGACACAAACTGACTGTCTCCCTGAACTACATCTGTATATATAGTCACAAACTGATTGTCTCCTTAAACTTCATCTGTATATATAGACACAAACCGACTGTCTCCCTGAACTACATCTGTATATATAGACACACACTGACTGTCTCCCTGACATACATCTGTATTTATAGACACATTTACAGAAGACGTAGATACACCCTGTCTGTCTCTCTGAACTATGGCAGAAGACATAGATACACTCTGGCTGTCTGTACTATGGCAGAAGACATAGATACACCCTGTCTCTCTGAACTACAGCTGAATATACAGACACCCTCTTTCTCTCTCTCCTGTCTCTCAATCTGGAAGGAGAAGTGGATGTACGTTGGGATCAGAGGAGTCCTTCACTTTCTTCATACTGGGTTGAGATTCGGTTACAAACTGCTCACTTTCTAAAATAAGCAAACAAAAGAAGAGATCTGAATATGAGTCAGAAGCAGAAACGAAGTCCCCAAATCAAACCCATTCCGTGCAAACACCTCGCCCACTCTCGGCCAACCCTTAAACATCAGTGCCTAGCCGTGACAGAGAGATGTTCACCGTACAAATCCGTCTTCAGAGTGGCTGAGTGACACGGTTGTTTGTAGAGGGTGTGATAAGCTAGCAGTGCTTCTCTGTTCTCAACTACCGATCCATCAGTTTCTTATGAACTGCAGTACAGAACACAGCACAGAGAACGGAAGACGAGGAGGGGAGAGGGGAAGGAGGCGTAGGGGAGGGGAATGGAGGCCATCAAAAGGGAACTCAGGCAAGACAGCTCTCCATTGCAACTAATGAAAGTCCTCTGCTCCGAGTCAAAAGGCAGAGCCCGAGAAAGCCCCTGTCCGCCTCGGATCCACAATACCTCCTGTCTTTCTCAGGAGCCCAGCGTGAAAGAGGAAAGTAGAAACTGAAAAGAGAGGCAGAGAAGGGAGATCTCCGACTGTGCATGAAAGCCCCTGGCAGGCTACACAGAAAGCACCCAATGTACCCATATGGGAACATGGCATTCACTATGACAAGACATCCACAGGCCTGAACCTCTCTGTCCAGCCACCCGTATGTCCGTCCAACCCTCCCAGCTGAAGCGAAGAGCAGGCATATTCATGAAGGCTTTGGAGGTGCAGCGATGCTCTGGGGGAGTGGTTTCACGCTAATTAACATGCGTGTATTCAGAGAGGGCACCAAGACTACCGGCGACAAAGAAACCAGCTAATACGGGAACCAACGTGTTTCCCAATCTAGTCGCAGAATCGTGTAGAACTCAGGCTCCTTCACGGTAAAACGTGTTTGTTGTGGAAAATGTGGATGCTGGGATCCTTCATTCTGAACTGAAAGTGGTCACGCCACCTGTGTTTTGGTCACAAGCTTGGTCCTGGAAAAACTACTTTCAAAATAACCAAGTTGTGAAATCAAGGCCTCATTAACCATAATACACAGTATCTCTGATTATTGTACCGAATATACAGGACCTGCGTGTAACCAGCATTATTTATGAATATTATGTCACATTCTACATAAATAAATAAATCCTCTCTAAACCCACATTTGAAATGTTATACTATTTAGTATACAAGCCTTATGTGACCATCCTATCACCATCTTATCACACACAACGTTAAGCATAAACAATTTATCAATATTATAATGCGATTGTCTTAATGAAATTACAACATCACAATTTCCTTTTAAAGGTCAAATGTCTACAAAGGTTATGGATTATTTCTTGTCCCCTTTGAATGTGTTGATAAAACAGGCCATATTGCTATCTGAAAGAGTCATCACATTTAAAACTGCAAGACATGACAAGGGTGAATACCAACAGCCCACCTAGGACATCTGCAAAGGCAAAAGGTCAGTGTAAGGTCAAATAGATCAGAGGGGTCAGACACGATTATGGGCAAAGATGGACCTCAAACTTCCGATATTACACCACAATCTCAACATTACCTTGGGGTTTGAAACCTGAACACATAACTAACTTTAATTGTGAGTAACCCTGACTGAGACCTGACAAAGCTTTACCTCAAAACACTAACAGGTTTGACAGTGTCACATGAGACCCAAGTTTAAACCCAATTGGCCATTGACACTTATTATGCATACTCTTGATTCCCTGATTGGACACAGAGACTTATTATGCATACTCTTGATCCTCTGATTGGACACAGATACTTATTATGCATATTCGTGAGCCCCTGATGGCCTTTTCTATCTGACTCCATTTCCTCTACTCCCAAACAACAACAACAACGTTCAACTACACAGTGGACTGTTGGGCTGTGTCCCACATTGAAATCTGTTGTTTACGTTTCTGAAGATCATTACATGTTGGACAAATCCCACTGGGTCAATCAAGGCTCAAAGGCCTTTTAGAGAGGGTCATTGGACTTCTCCATGTGAAGATTGCCAAAAAGGTGAATATTATCTGCCATGAGCACAAGGTTAAATATGAATTCTGGGAACGCATTTAGGAACACTGTGTACAACCCAAGGGGCCTGTAAATAGCAGCTATGAAAAGTGAATGAATAGCATGCATGGCCAAAACCTAAAAAGGCCGAAACCCAGTCATTTGTTTGAGTGTAAACCGATGATTGTTGTTTCAAATATTAACAAACCATTTCCTTTGAAAGAAGCACATGGGACAGGGTCAATATTGGGACCATGGGAAGCCTTGTTTATTTAGGGCTGTGAATACATCAGGCTTTAGCCAGGTTTCACACAGGCCAATCCCACCCGGGTTATGATGAGTGATTAGTTCATAGAGTGTGAAACCTTTGAAGTGGCAAAAGTTAGTGCAAGAGAAATCTTAAGAAAGTTATGTGACTGGATCAGAACCAGAGCCACTTCCTGTGTAAGGCAGAATAGTATTTTACGGATATTGTAAAGCATGAATCTACAACAGTGAGTCACTGATTTGTTGTTTGCAGAAAATATGTTCTTGTCTAGTGTCATGTGAAGGTTATTTGCGCTCTGTGATGGGACCAGTCCAGTGAAGTTGTCAACCATGACGGACAGATCCCCGGGAGGATGAGCAGCTCCTTCTTATCAAGGTTAAGCTTGAGGTGGTGAGCTGATATCCAAACTGAGATGTCTGTCAAGCATGGAGATATGTGTGTTTCAACCTGGGAACCAGAAGGGGGAACTGACAAGAATGAGAGTCATCGGCATAGCAATGATAGGACAGTCCATGTTGCGAATATGACAGTGCCAAGTGACCTTGTGTAAAGCGGACCGAGGCATGGGCCAGGGATTCCTGGGGTAGTGAGAGCGCATGGCGCAGACACGGATCCGCTCCATGTAACCTTGTAGGAGCAGCCTGCCAGGTAGGATGGAAACCAAGAGGGGGGCAGAACCTTTGGGAGCTCTGGGAATGCCGGCCAATCAATGGAATGCAGGTAGTCTAGAAGATTGCGTGTGACAAGTCTGAATATGAACATCTGTTTCATTTCTTAATAATACATTTTTCACTTCCTCAAAACCCAAACCCATCTGTCGAGTCTGCTTCAAAAGCGATTCCCAGAAGAGTCAGGAAGTCACGTCTCAGGGATTGAGACGTCTGTGGTTTAACCATGCTATCGCCATGGTGACTCAGCACAAAGCATCAGCTGCCATGGCAGGTCGGACACCCACCCAGACACACACAGCTTGCTTCTACATGGCTGAAGACGCAACAAGAGGTGATTTAACGAAGAACGACAGATGTGTGATTTAACAAAGCTTAAATAAAACGGTGAGTACAAAAACACATTGTGGAAAAACACTGGACACAAAGCTGGGGGCCTGTCAGCCCATTCCTAAACACAAAGCAGCCTGTTGCATAATACAGGGCTGTAGTATGTGCCTGTTTGTCTGCGTGTAAATGGTCCAAATGCATCTTAAAGACCTCACCAGCAGGGGCCAGTGAAGCTGTATAAACTGTGAGACACTTGGGTTATCTCCCAGTAATCTCTACTGCCCTTTTTCCTTTTCACTTCCCTTAACAGGAAATTACCGTAAATCTGTCCGCTAATCTCTTTCCAAGACATTTCAGCATAGGTTCGCTGAAGGTCTCATTTGCCAATAAGAAATCTGTAAAAAATGTCAGCGGTGTCAGGCAACACATTACAAAGCAAGTTTTGTTTTACACGAGCACAAATAGCTCCGTCGTAAGGTTGCTTTGGGACAGCTGTGTGAGTATACAGCTGTGGCCAAATGTTTGAGAATGACACAAGTATTGGTTTACACAGTTTGCTGCTGCAGTGTTTTTTTATATTTTTGTCACATGTTACTATGGTATACTGGAGTATAATTACAAGCATCTCATAAGTTTCAAATGGCCCTTCTTCTTCAAGACATCTGCATTTCGCCCTGGCATGCTGTCAATTAATTCTTGCATAATCAATGCTTGGATTTTTTGTTGGTTCTTGTTTGTCCACCCGCCTCTTGAGGATTGACCTGAAGTTCTCAATGGGATTAAGGTCTGAGGAGTTTCCTGGCCAAGGACCCAAAATGTCAATGTTTTGTTCCCCAAGCCAGTAGTTTTCACCTTTTCCTTATGGCAAGGTGTTCAATCATTCTGAAAAGGCATTGTTTATCACCAAACTGATCTTGGATGGTTGGGAAAACTTGCTCTCAGAGGATGTTTTGGTACCATTCTTTATTCATGGCTGTGTTCTGGCTGTGCAAAATTTTGAGCAAGCCCACTCCCTTAGCTTGAAGCAACCCCACTGATGGTAGCGCTCACTATTTCCGGATGCCCCAAACAAGCGGAAAGGGGATTCATCAGAGAAAATGACTTTACCCCAGTCCAGATGCACTCACACCTGCCTGCTGCCATTCCTGAGCTCTGCCCAGATCCCACAGCTGAATCCACTTTAGGAGGCGGTCCTGGCGCTTGCTGGACAGGAGATTTTGGTGCAATCTTACTAGCAGCAATATCCTAGCCTGTGAGGCCCTTTTTGTGCAAAGCAATGATGTATGTGTTTCCTTGCAGGTAACCATGGTTAACAGAGGAAGAACAATGTTTTCAATCTCCACCCTCCTTTTAAAGCTTCTGTTATTCTGACTCAAACAGCATGACAGAGTGATCTCCATCCTCGTCCTCGTCAACACTCTCACCTGTGTTAACGAGAGGATCACTGACATGATGTCACCTGGTCCTTTTGTGAAAGGGCTGAAATGCAGTGAAAATATTTTGGGGGGGGATTAAGTTCATTTTTATAGCAAAGAGGGACTTTGCAATTCATTGCAATTCATATGATCAGTCTTCATAACATTCTGGAGTACATGCATATTGCCATCATAAAAACTCAAACAGCATACTTTGTAAAAATGAATATTGATGTCATAAAAAAAAAATTGGCTACGGCAATAAGCATTTCAGGCATCATTAAAACCTTTTTGTTATGATAAAAAAGTAGCTTACTCTGTCTAGACTGGATGTAATTTAAGCGTTTGTATATACAATCAAACACCCAGAAACGGCACTCCATTAGACGCCACATAATGCTTAGCTAAATTCAAAAGATGACAGGTAATTTACACGGCAACAGCATGATACAGCTCCTTTCTAAAGACCTTCTTCAAAACGGATGGTGTCCCAGGCTCACACAATGATACTAATTGTGTGAGGAGTTCCAAAACAGTGCTCCCTTCAGCAGAATGGAGAGATTGCCACGGTATCGGTCAATTGAAGCAATGGAGGAATGGAGGAATTTTAGGGACTTTACTAAATAAATATATACACCATGATATATATATATATATACACACACCATGAAATAATTAAATAAACATTTTAATATCATTGATAAATAATAATTATAATAATTAATATATTGAATAAAAATCATAGTATATTATAACATTATTAATAGTGTATTTGCAGTGACAGTTTCAATAATTCACAATGACTGCAACCATGAAATAAAAAACATTGGTGAAATATGAAATTGTGAAATAAACCCTTAAGTCTAAAAACAATTGAATACATGTAGAAACACACAGTTAAATATTACACCAATACATATAGCTTGTACTTATTTAAATTATATACTTTTTGGGTAATTATTTCATGGTATAAATATTTGTTTAATAAAGTCCCTAAAGCTCTGTGGGGCTACTTGGAAAGGTAGAGACAGAGAGAAAGTCAGGGTGGGGAAGTCACCTTAAATCCGATGTCTCCCTTCTTGCAGCAGAGGCAGGCCAGCATGAGGAAGACGAAGGCGAACAGACCAGAGAAGGAAACGGCCACCACCGCCAGGGACGACGGCCAAGACAGTTCACTCAGAGGAGCGCCACCTACAGGAAGGGATGAAATGTTGACGTTATTTAGTGCAAGGGAGTGAATACACATTCAAGTGGGAATCAAACCTAAAACCGTGGTGTTAAAACGGCCATCGCCTTACCGTCTTAAGGACACTATGCTGGACCCAATAAACAACATCAACCACAACCAACTAAGTAGTTACAGGAATGAATCCCTTTGGGTTCAAGAGAGCATCGTTGAAATAATGTCTAAGGACTCCTCCCATAGAATTCCAGATCTGTGGAAAATGTCATTTGGCCGCTTTCACAAGGTTGTAACAAGTGTTGAAATCCATAAAATGTAGCAAAGTGTGTTACTAACTATTACGGTGTTTTGTGGTTTTCCCACCTGGCTGTGTTTAGATGAACTTAAAGTACATTGGGATGAGACTGTCTGCTAAATGACTAAAGTGTAAAACATTGAAAAGTGAAAACCAAGTAGAGCTTTCAAAAATATCCACGACTAAGGAATATGTTTTTTTTTCAGTTTTCCATGGATTTCGTCAACCACAAACCTCAATCTTGTCCGTCCATTCAGCTTGGTGAGCTAGTTACACAAGTATTTGCTAGACCACAGGGTTTGGACTACATAGAACACTACTCCCGACGGCCCTGGTTACAACTACTGAATATTTGAGGAAATAACTATGTAAAACGTATAATAAATACAGGTGTGATATACGTTATATTTCTGCAGTCAGGTATAAGATACAGTTCATCAAGAAGAAACTGTTAGGCACATTCCCTGGAGCTGGTGTGTGTGTGTGTGGGTGTGTGTGTGTGGGCAGTGGGATGTGGTTGGTGGGTGGTACTGGGTAATACTGGCCCATCTTGACTGACTGCAGAGTTGACCTTACCAGCAGAGGACACACACACAATGTACAGTGGTACACGTTAGTGCACGCACACAGACACACACACACACACTAGAGGATACAGTGTTGTAAACATGATGGACAGCATTCCATTGTCAGAGGGCCAGTTTAACGGCTAACACAATGAGGAAAGCAAAGACACACAGGCAACCCACTCACTCACACACACACACAAGCAAACACACGTTTGACTAAATAACCCCACCCTATCCACAATTATTTATCGAAGTTAAGAACACATGACATTTCGGCCAGAGACCTTCATCAGAGAGATATTAATCTCCATCGGTGGCCTCTGCGAAGAAATGTTTGGCTGCTTGACTCGTAGGGGGAGAGATTTTAAGTGCCAGTATAAATCCTCACTCCATAATATAACCGACGACAGCATCCCTTACAGCTGCCATTTTAAAATCCACTCTCTCGACCTCCTTCCATCCCTCGTATTCTAAATCCCTCATCTTTCTCTCTACATTCTCTCTGTTTCTCTCCCTTTCTACCACCTCTCCCCCTCTCTCTCAGGCTGACAGGGAGCATCAACCCAGGCCTTCTATAAATATTTAAGGAGAACCCCTTCCCTCGCCTGTGGAACCACAAAATGAAAATAAAGCCCTATTTGGCTGTAGCTCATATCCCTCTGATTAAAGAGCGGTCTCCAGGGACGCGGGAGTGAAGACGCATTTCACCCTGGGTGGAGAGGATGAAGCGGAAAAGGAAGACGCCGAAACGCAAACGGGACAAAAGTCCAGTGTACGAAGACTGACGGGAGGCAGGCGGTCTCACCTCCCCACGTAATCAGTGAGGTTTGGTAGAGAGGAAGAGGGGGAGGCGGGGGAGGAATAGAAAGAGTGTTTTTCCGGGATGTGCGATTTGTTTTGTAAAGGTGGGACTATGCTGGAGGCGGTCACTGAAAACACGGGAAAAAAAACAAGCGTCCACACCTCAACAAATCAATTGTGGTCTTCCCATACTTCTAGAACGATCAGTTAAGCCCCATTACAGCTGTTGAGTAGAGACTACGGCTGTTCTCGGGGAATGTTTTTTTACAAGACCAGTCTTGCACACCAGAAAATCCCGGCGAGAGGGTAAGAGGGAAAGAGAGAGAGAGACAGTGGAATGAAAAAAAAGGTTGGGGGTCAACATTGCGGAACTCTTTTGAAGAACTCAGCAGTTCTGTAAACAGTGACAAACACACACACAGCGGCCAAAGCAGACTGACGGAGACAGACGGAACCGCATCCCCACTGCTCCGGCAGAGTGAGTTTCCGTGGTAACAGGGAGCAGTGGGCCGTCGTCTCACACTTCTGGTGGAGGGAACGCTCAGTTACATCACACACACACACACACACAGCGTGAGTGGGCTCTATGCACACACACAAACACACACACATAAACACACAGCGTGAGTGGGATCTCAGCTCTCAAAGATTCACACTAGCACCAGTGTTATATGCTCTGATAGAGGTAAAGAAAAAGGTTGCTTCCCTCAGTTTCTATTCCTCTTTTTCTCTCCATGCGTCTGGCTTTAATGGTAACTGCAGACCTCCTACCTTCTGTTCATCGCTTGCTGTGCATGAAAACAAAACCCTCACAAACATACACTCCCCTTTTCGTCGTGGGAGCTTGTGCTTTGACACTGCAGGATGGGCAGATTGCCGACATAAACGCCACAGCAATCAAAACTCTGGAGAAAGAAAAATATGTGGCTGTTCCCTTTAGCTGCATCAAGACGAGTGCATTCACTGAGACTGGATGAGAGCATCAGCTAAAGGCAGATTTATTATTTGGCTATCGAGATTTCTGTAGGCAATTAGAATTGTTCAGACCACATTTCATTTCTACTGGGGTGGAACACCGAGGCAGCCGTTATCCTTATTGCACAGATGAAATAAATCGTCAACTCGCTGCTTCTGTAGCAACGTTCACCATCATGGTTAATGCGATGCGGGCTGCCGAACAGGACAAAGGACCAACGCACCCGTGACGATGAGGCCCAAGAGTTATTTTATGTTGACGAGCTTCCCATTAGCTTGTAATAATGAACAACATTGTGGTCAGCTATGTTTGCTGACCACAAAAGCTAACGCTTTCAAAATTTTGCGTTTAAGGTAGACTCTGCTATGACGTTGCCTACTTGCCTAACACAGTTACAAACAGTATCTGTTTGTAAAAACAGCCCTGGTCTTTGCGGTTCAATGCTCTTAATTGTTGTGAATATTGACCCATTACAATGCTTACTTCCTGAATCTAAAATCATTACACTGAAAATACCTTGATGTTGTTGTTGAAGGTTGATATTAACTAAATTCATTACACAAAAACAGAATTTTTGTGAAATGAACAGCACGCTGAACTGAAGGCGCGCTGTTCTTAAGGCGCGCTGTTCTGAAGGCGCGCTGAACTGAAGGCGCGCTGTTCTGAAGGCGCGCTGTTCTGAAGGCGCGCTGTTCTGAAGGCGCGCTGTTCTGAAGGCGCGCTGTTCTGAAGGCGCGCTGATCTGAAGGCGCGCTGATCTGAAGGCGCTGTTCTGAAGGCGCTGTTCTGAAGGCGCTGTTCTGAAGGCGCGCTGTTCTGAAGGCGCGCTGTTCTGAAGGCGCTGTTCTGAAGGCGCTGATCTGAAGGCGCGCTGTTCTGAAGGCGCTGTTCTGAAGGCGCGCTGTTCTGAAGGCGCGCTGATCTGAAGGCGCGCTGTTCTGAAGGCGCGCTGATCTGAAGGCGCGCTGATCTGAAGGCGCGCTGATCTGAAGGCGCTGATCTGAAGGCGCGCTGATCTGAAGGCGCTGTTCTGAAGGCGCTGATCTGAAGGCGCGCTGATCTGAAGGCGCTGATCTGAAGGCGCTGATCTGAAGGCGCGCTGATCTGAAGGCGCTGATCTGAAGGCGCGCTGTTCTGAAGGCGCGCTGTTCTGAAGGCGCGCTGTTCTGAAGGCGCTGATCTGAAGGCGCGCTGATCTGAAGGCGTGCTGATCTGAAGGCGCTGATCGGAAGGCGCTGATCTGAAGGCGCTGATGTATCTGGCACCAACGCATCACCCTGGAAGTTGCGAGGATGCCCAAATCATCACACTGCCTCCGGCGTCTCGCCTTCTTCCCATAGTGCATCCTGGTGCCATGTGTTCTCCAGGTAAGCGCCACACACGCACCCGGCCGTCCACGGGATGTAAAAGATTAGAAGAATAAGACCTTCTTCCATCGCTCCGTGGTCCAGTTCTGAAGCTCACATGCCCATTGTGGGGGCTCTCTGCAGTGGACAGGGGTCGGTATGGGCACCCTGACTGGTCTGCGACAATACGACCCCATACGCAACAAGCTGTGAGGCACTGTGTCCTGACACCTTTTTATCAGAACCAGCATGAACTCTTTCAGGAATTTGAGCTACAGCAGCTCGTCTGTTACACCATCGTTGCCAGACTTGGATTCTCACGTGCATCCCTGTCCCTATCTCCGGTTCACCGCCTTGGACCACCTGTTAGGTACTCACCACTGCAGACCGGGAACACCCCACAAGACCACTGCAGACTGGGAACACCCCACAAGACCACTGCAGACTGGGAACACCCCACAAGACCACTGCAGACTGGGAACACCCCACAAGACTTGTCGTTTTGGAGATGCTTTAACCTTGCATTCTAGCCATCACAATCAGGCCCTCATCAAAGTCGCTTAGACTCTCATGCTTGGCCATTTGTACTGCTTCTAACATCTGCCTCATATTGTGTAGGTCCCCCTTTAGGCAGCAAGTGACACAATGTTCAATACATCCCACCCACTGACAGGTGCCATGATGATAAGATTATTAGTTATTCACTTCACCTGTCAGTTAATAATGTTATGGAGTATCGGTGTATATTGCCAATACACCACGGATGAAAGCTGTGTGCAAAAACAGCTCTTTTATTGGCCATATCCCCTTGTGCCTTATTGCTTAAAAAATCCATAAAGTAAAGAGCCTCACTCTTCTACACTCTAAACTATGCTCCTCTCCCTGCATGTACAAACCCCTTTCTAAAGAGGCAATGTAAAATGCTAATAAAAAAAGAATGCAATGATCTGCAAATCATTTAATCCATACATTTACATTTTAATGGTTTATCAGATGCTTTTAACCAGAGCGCCTTACAATAAGTGCATTCCTCTTGGGGTGTCTTAGAAAAACATCTGACAATCATAATAAGTATACTTTCCTTTATCAAAGCCATTAGTTGACAGACTCAGTACCGGAGAAAACGTTTACGTTTAGTGCATTTTTAATGTATTATTTATGTATTTTGTGGGGGTGGAGGGGCCACACAAGGATACACGTCACTGCTGATAGTACAGACAACATAGCAAACGTTGAAACTGAGAAGTGATATTGTTTTGGGAAAAAAATAAATGCCCATTTTGAATATAATGCCAGTAACACGTTTCAAAAAAGTTGGGACAGGGGCATGTTTAACTGTTCAAGAGGTTGGGAAGTGGAGACCAATTGCTGTAGTTTTGAAAGTGAAATGCTTCCCATTCTAACTTTAAATAGAATTTCAGCTGCTCCACAGTTTCTTTGGAGGCTTCTTTGGCATATGTTTTGTTTTTGTCCAGGTCTGAACTGCAGCCAGGCTATCTTAGCACTCAACTCCATTCCTGTGGAGCAGTGCTGTTGTAATACATGCAAAATATGATTTGGCATTGTCTTGCGGAAATAAGCAAGGCTATCCCTGAAAAGACCATGTCTGGATGGCAGTATGTGTAGCTACAAAACGTCCATATTTTGCTTATCATTATTGGTGCCTTCACAGATGTTCAAGTTACCCATGACATGTGCACTAATGCACCCCCATACCATCACAGATGCTGGCTCTTTTAACTGTGTGCTCATAACAAGCCAGATGGGCCCTCTCCTCTTTAGGCCGAAGGACGCGATTTAACTGGCATTTGTGGATGCATCAAACACCTTATTGTTTTTTTAGCAATGTATTTTTGACCTACCGTTTTTGACCTTGTATTTTCAATAGTCCTTAGTCTATGAGATTTTGCCTTAGCCCTTGTAAAACCTTCACCTGTGTTCCTTTTAAGATTACTGGATGTTTACCTTTGGTTGTACCTTCAACCACTCTTTTTGCCTGCCCCTAACAAATAAAATATGTTGCTGTACACGATTTGAACCAATATACTGGAGGTATTGACAATGTTTTGTCCTAAATTACATCACATTCCCTATGCAGCACACCTCTTTTGACCAGAGCCATTGCTACACTACAGGGGGGCATAGCTAACTCGAGTAAAAAGAAGTGCACTACATAGGGTGCCATTTTATACTTGTCTCTCCAAAGACAAGCTCCATGACGGAGCATAATTACAGGATGTAGGGAGAGTCGGGTCTGACCCAGTTTCACAGAGTATGTGGAGAGAGAGCTCCTTCAATAGACAAGGCAAGAATCCATAGTTACTTTCCTTTAACCTCCAGACACCTTCTAAACGCTACCAGTTGCCTCTGAAATCCCATCCAGGTGCCAGTGTTGAGATTAGCATCCTATGCTTGTGCATACTGTTTCAATTAGTGACATTATCTCCAATTGGTTGAGACGTGCCAAGGAACATATTGTAGAGGATTTTAAATATTTCTTACAGGATGGTTTGTCATTTGGCGGTACGGTTAAGACTGATTTGGGTGGGCAATACCTTACATTTAGAAAGAAGTTCCTCCGGCTTTAGAAAGAAGTTCCTCTGATGACTGTCTTCTATCAGTAAAGCACATTCATTTAAAACCTGTGAGAGTGTTGGCAGCTGTGGAGAGTGACAGAGTTAAATCGCCACTCAGACAGCCTGTTCCCCATATAGCGCACAACTTCTGACAAGGGACCATAGCCTAAGTAAGGAATATTAAAAAGCCAAATTAAAAAGATCGATCAAGCAGTCCTCTGAGCTGAAGATGCATGTGTGTGTGTGTGTGTGTGTATATATGTGTGTATGTGTGCCAAAACGGAATTCGTGTGAACCATGACACATTGCATGCTGATATCTCTATGCCAAGATGAAATAGGTCAAACTGGAGTAGCTATGACAACAGAGACTTGGAGTCTATCCCGAATCACATATGACTCCCTATTTAGTGCCCTGCCTTTGTCCAAGGACCCATTTGGAGTTGGCATGTGTCCCGAATCACATACCTCTATTCCCTTTATGGATCACTACTTTTGTCTAGGGACCAATTTGAGGACTGACTGCTGGCAGGGTAATTATGGACGACCTTGGGGGGGCTTCTATTTTAATGGCCTGGTAGAGTGTGTCTGTATCATTGACTGACTGTTACAGATCAATGCTAATTGTGTTCTCAATAAGACTAAGCTGTTATTTTGACCTCTTAATCCAACCACAGAAATACACACAAACACACATGCACATGAACATAACAAGCACACATGAATGCATGTATACACACAATAGAAGGATTAGTCCTAACCCTACTAACCTAAACTCACGCATACACACGCTGCTTTCCACATCTATTATAACCTGTAATGTATAACATGTATAGTAGAATCAGGGTCTCACAGATATGTTCATCATATTCTGGTGGCCACTAAAACCCAGATATCTGTTATTCATATCCCCAATTTTAAAACCTTTATTTAATCATGATCCTTGCTCTAACCACACTCTCAAATCTTATCCTCAACCACAACCTTGAAACTCATGGTTGTTTAATGCATTAACCCAACCACTGAAACTCCTGTTTACCTCATTAACCCAACCATTGAAACTCCTGTTTACCTCATTAACCCAACCATTGAAACTCCTGTTTACCTTATTAACCCAACCACTGAAACTCCTAATGTCTACCTCATTAGCCCAACCACTGAAACTACTCATGTCTACCTTATTAACCCAACTACTGAAACTACTAATGTCTACCTTAATAACCCAACTACTGAAACTACTAATGTCTACCTTATTAACCCAACCACTGAATCTCCTGTTTACCTCATTAACCCAACCACTGAAACTCCTGTTTACCTTATTAACCCAACCACTGAAATTCCTGTTTACCTCATTAACCCAACCACTGAAACT